>JAOTQJ010147739.1:0-78924 GCA_025642045.1 Solanum sejunctum
ATTTTCATATGCAAGCTTGTCCCCATTCAACCCCAAATTCCAAATTCACAATTCAAGCTAACAATCAACCCTCTTTTTCACATTTTACCTTTAATTTAACGCACCTCTAACACACCCACAAGCTTTAATTTACATAAATGAACCTAGAAGTTACCATACCTTTCAAGCCCCTTACTAGACCCAAGTCTTCATATCCATCAAACCAAGCGGTTCCTTGACTAACTAATGCCAGCACACTACTTAGGGGATCCAATATATCAAGCTTGAAGCATCAAATAATCGAAAGATTGAAAAAATAATTTTTTTTACGGTAGCAACCCAAGAGAGTTGCTAAGACTTTTCTTGGTTTTTCTCTTTTTTTTTTCTAAGTGTGGGAACTCTCTTCTTACACACAAGATATATACATATATATAGGCAATCAAATCTCCACTTGAACCAATCAAAAAGTGCCACCACACCTGACCCCACTAATAATTTTAAATCTTAAAGACTACACTTTAGAAGAAATTTATATTTGGTACCAAACTTTACCAAATTAAACCAATTAAGGACTTACGGGTTCTAACACATGACACTCCTAATTCACCAAATCAGATATACCCATCACAAACTTATTAATCCTACACTTTGGCTCAACCACCAATTATGGAGCATATTTGGAGAGTTGGTTGAACTTGAGGGAATACTCCCTCACAATTATAGACCCTTGCTAGAAATTCATAAATTCTATCATTTTTCCCTCTTTAGATCAGGAGAGAAGAACCGATTGAGAAATGCCTCCTTAAATTCCTCCCGAAGGATCACATTACCGTTCTCCTTCTCCACCTTTCATTTGGTGAACCAAATTTGAGCCACCCCCTTGAGTTGGTAGGCTGCCAACCCCATTTTTTCCTCTAACCTAACCCCTATAATAGACAACACCTTATATACCTTATCAATAAATTCTTGAGGGTCCTCATCTAACTTAGACCTATGAAAGTCCGATGGGTTCATCCCTGCAAAATCCCTCACACTCGAGGCCGAGGAACATGAGGGGCTTGGGCCCCTTTGTTAATTTTATTAGTCATGGCATGAGCTAACATGGTAATAGCATCCCAGATTTGTTCATGAGCCACTCCCCCATCTTGAAGAGCTTAAGGAGCAGGAGGAGCCAGTTGCTCCTCGGGTGTATAGGCTCCTCTTCCTCTCAGAATTGGAATGATCTAGAATAGCAAAGAATGTTCCTTCGGGAAAAACATTATCATAACTTCTATAGCATGGGATAGACCATGAAAAAGGAAAACATTTGCTAGAATGCCTTATAGCCTCTTACTCATAGTTATGGTGTACTTCACAACCACGAATAAGACTCTAATCGACATGGTTTTCTGGATTCCGAGGAAAATTAACAACCTAGTGTTTTCATACCAAGCTTGTCATGATACAAGCCTAGGGTCTAGGTGTGACACAATGAATATGAATTCATAGCGGACCCCAGATAAGCCTCTTAGAATATCAATCACACATCGTGGATCATAGAAGCAATATAGACATTTTAAGATATATTAAAAAGGAGAAAGTGGGACTAAGGGAAGTCTTTAACATTCATAAAAGGATAAGAGAGTCATGCTCATAACATAAATACATCATAACATCTAATGACGCCTCTAAGTTTGGAATAAAGCAGGGCCAAGGCACTTTCTGGGCTCATCCTCATAATAATAAAAATAAGTATTCCAAAATATGCAAGATGTAGTCTAAACATAAACATAAAAGAAGATAGTTATTGTCCCCATACATGAGGATTCACCAAAAGCTAACTTGAACAACCTGTCTAGCCACGTGGAGGAGAATCAATAGGCACTTTGGTTCCTACATGGTGATATCATGTAGGCATAGAGTAAACGTTAGAAAGTTTGAATGTAATAAGTATGTAGGATGCAATGTAACAAGACATAGGTAATATAGTCGAAATGCATAGGCATAGGCAATACATAAGATAACAATATGGCATGCATTATCAATGCCTGAAGTAAATACATGCTTCTAAATCATTCAATTCGTATAGATCATAATCCATAAGCATGGAAAGAGACCTTAACCGACATAAAATAAGACCAAGTGAGCTAGAACTTAGAATCCTGATGATTACCTTTCATTAGTAAAGAGGTAGTCTACTTACCAAGTTAAACCATAATTCAACCTTACGGGAACATGACCCAATTTCATATGAAGTAACTCTCCTTATGGGAACATGACACATTTCGGAAAAGGTTTCGAAAGAACTTCACCTTACGGGAACCCGACCCATTTCGGGAGGAATCTCAAAACAAAGTATACTAAATGCATTCACTAGTAGAGAAAGGGTATAACGTCATCCTATGTTAGCACATAGTTTGAGGAAAAAGAGCAAACCCTTGATCCATCGGTGCTAAGCCTAATCCCATGGAATATTATAATAATCATACTTTAGCAATTTGTAAGGAGCATGGAGACATGACATGAGTAGCTCTAAAACATCTTTCATCTCTAATGGTGAGCTTAACTTTAAACATAAGAATTTATCATCATCAAACATTATCCTTGCATTACCATCTACATCAAAGGCTCATAAGAGATAAAATCCTTGAAAAAATTGGGGTTAACTTCATACCTTCATAAACATAAATAATTTCATAAATTCACAACACATTTGAAAGACCATATTCATCATAAACTCACTCGATTCACAAGTCATGCAATAGATTATCAATAACTTGAGAATCCTTAAAAGGGCATTTTATCAATCACTTGGTGGGTGTGCAATATTAGTTCAAAATCATGTCATTCAAGAGTGATATCTTGTGAGAAACTTACTGTAAATCAACCCACCAACACTTGGTAAAACCATCATCCAAGATACATTGAAAACCTTCATCAAATCTCAAGATCATAGACTCATAGCTCAAAATATGTATAGTGACAATAGATAAACCATCTCATACCATAAGCTTGAAATAGGTAGACATGTGTTTTCAATCAATATTTCATAAAAATCTCCAACCTAATTTGTAACCTATATCAATAATAATCAACACCCATAAGTAATACAACTTGAAAACATGTAATTTTCATAAAAAGGAAAGATTGGACTCCATGGGTGAATGGTACCCATAGATGAAGCCCACATAGCTTAATCTTGGAGTTTCATAAATAAAAACTTAAGGAGGAATTAGGGCTTGACTTGGTCTTCATGAATTCCAACTAAACTTCTTGAAAATCTTGAGAATAGATGGAGAATTTGGTGAAGATTAGAGAAGAATTGTAGAGGTTTTGGAGTTTTTATGGGTAAAAATGGCTAAAGAATGAGGGATTTTTGTATATATAGATATTGAGTTATTACCCAATTGCCCTAGAGTAAAAAAAAGAATTTTCTAAAAAAAATTTAACTTGTCTGTGCCTAGTCTCCTTCTCGGATTGGTCGCCTACAACTACTATTTTTGCAAAGTTTTACCAATAATTATTTTCTTGGCACGGGATAAATTTATGAAGTTCATCCTGAATTTACTTATCTACGTCTGTCCCTTCTATTCCAGGTGCGCCTGGAAACCTATACCTTGTAGTTACTTGTTTATCCATTTACATTTACCCTCTAAACAAGAATATGAAGTTGGATTTGTGAAATTTAGCACGATTTTTGAGATATTCAAAAAAATGCATCATAGTGTCCTTCCGAGCTACAAGGAAGGGTGTTTAAATATCCCCAATTTAGAGATATAAGAAAATTACGATTATGGGGCATTCCTAAGCAAATGTGGGGCATTTCAATATCTCTTCCTTGGGAACATTAGTCCCCGAATGTCGAAGAAACATGAGTAGGAGAAGAAATTACAAAAGTTCCAAACCAACATGAATGCAACAAATGCTCTTAAACCTCATTTTCGAAAAGGTTCAACATGAATGTCAAAATCACTATAAACTTGTTACCATGAATATGGGGCATTTCAATATCTCTCCCTTGGTATGGATATTGCTTTATCATGTCTTCTCCAGCCCCCCAAGTGACACTTTTGACTCGATGATTCTTCTAAAGGACCTTCACAAAATCCACATCCTTATTTCCCTAACTAGTCACATGTCTATCTAAGATCTCCACCAGGACCTCCTCATCAATCAAATCTTCCTCCTCAATATACATAAAATCTAAGTTCGTATAGAACTTGGATCACCAACACATCCCCTCAACCTAGACACACGGAATACCAGACGAACCATATCCATATTCATAGCCAACTCCAATTCATACGCAACATTGCCAATCCTCATCAAATTTAAATAAGGACCGATAAACCTTAGGCTCAATTTTCCCTTGCGAAACTGGGCTACACCCTCCATGGGTTTCACCTTTAAACAAACCTAACCATAAATACAAGCACACTTAGCCCACTTTGATATCTGAAGACACCATCTCTCCATTGGGAGAAAACCCCGACTTTACCATCCCTCACCAAAGCCTTTAACTCTAACAAAATGGGGTCAAGGTATTACTTTAACTAGTCCTCTTTAACCAAAGAATATTCGAATATATCAAAACCACTGCACTACCATTCAGAACTTCACCCATCCAAATATATTCCCAACCTAGCCATCCGGTGTACTCCCCTATTCACCTCTTGCTACATTAGAAGCTCACTTTCTATATGTATCAATCAACATCCCATCCCTCAGGAGATGCAACACTACCCTCAATCAATTAACATATGCTCTTTCACCCTGAGAATAGATCAAGATACGATAAATAGAACCATCACAAATAAGTCATGGTAGGTTTAAAGACCCTAATCATAAGATCCATAAACATAGTTGGTGCATTAGCCAAGCCAATGATGTTACCTCAAATCTAACATATCGAAAGGACATCAAGATCTTAATCACCACTAGATTCTACTCAATAAGAAAGAATCTTCAACTCAACATTCCTAACCCTTACAAGATGATAATGACAACCCTTAGGAATCTACCCTTAGGCCCTAAGACACGAAATGAATCTAACTTTGACCACCACATCACAAGTTTCCCACTCGAGGATGCCTCACTAGGGAATTGAAACTTAACTCTATGGGTGGCATAATCAATAGAAGTATAATATGCATGTAAGTAATCTATACCAAGAATTACATCAAAAACCACCATATCTAATTTAACAACATCATAGGACCAGATTTTATGCACCATAAACATAGGACAATTTCTATAGACTTTTCTAGCAACATTAGACTTACAAAGGGAGTAGACACCAAAAAGTTCACCTAACCATTCGAGAGACACATGAAGTCCACTAGCAACAAAAAGGAATAATGAAAGAAATAGTGGTACCTGGACCTATCAATGCTTACACCTAAAATTCGAAGGAAACCATAACATACTAGTAGCAATATTAGGTACCTCATCCCCTCCTTGCTCCATTGAAGAGCATACAACCGATTATGTCATGGAGCACCCCTTTGCCACCTTGAGGCTCTTGAGGACTGCCATCGCTACCCTTGGGTTGAGCATAAGGACAACCACTAAGTTTTTGACCAAACCCAACACAACCAAAGCAAGCATTAGATTTCTTCAAATAAGGGTCACCATGGCCTTTCCCATACTTTTGGTATGTAGGGTTTGTGACACCCTCAATACCTCCTTGGAATCTTTGATTGGGCACCCTATCATTGGTAAACCCCTCAGTGGAATCATTGGGTGACTCTTGGCCTTAAAACTTGTGGCCTTGAGGAAATCAACCACCTTTGGAGCCTTGGGATCACCTTCAAATCGAGCCCTCTTGGGCTCACCAACCCTTCTCTTCCTAAGCTTCTCTCCCTCTAATTGCTCGTCATAAGTGATAAGGCGGGGCAAATCTATATAATTAATCAACATAGCGGCATGATACTCCTCATTCATTAAATCAAATACACCCATTACAAACTTGTTCATCCTAGACCTTAGCTCGACCACCAATTGTGGAGTATATTTAGAGAGTTGGTTGAACATGAGGGCATACTCCCTCACATTCATAAACCCTTGCTTCAAATTCATAAATTTCATCATTTTGGCCTCCCTTAGATTAATAGGGAAGAACCTATTGAGAAATGCAGCCTTAAATTCCTCCCAAAGGATCACATTACTATTCCCTTTCTCTACCTTCCATTAGGTAAACCAAATTTTAGCCACCACATTGAGTTGGTAGGATGCCAAATCTACTTTTTACTCTAACCTAACCACCATAATAGACAACACCTTATACACCTCATCAATAAATTCTTGAGGGTCCTCATCCACATTAGACCTTGAAAGTACTGTGGGTTCATCCTTGTAAAAGCCCTCATCCTAGAGTCCGGAGTAGGAACATGAGGGGCTTGGGCCTCTTTGTTGATTTCTTTAGTTATGGCATGAACTAACATTGTAATACCGTCCCAGAAGTTTTCACGAGCCACTCTCCTATCCTGAGGAGCGAAAGGAGCGAGAGGACCCAGTTGCTCCTCGAGTGTATGGGGTATTCTTCCTCTCATAATTGGCATGATCTAGAATAGCAAAGAACGTTCTTTATGGGAAAAACTTATCTTAACTTAGCACGGCATAGACCATGAAGAAGGCAAATATTTCCTAAAAGGCCTTACAGCCTCTTACTTATAGTTGTGGTGCACTTCACAACCATGAATAAGACATATCAATGTAGTGTGTTAGATTTCAAGAACCATTAGCAACATAGTAATTTGATACCAAGTTTTTCATGATCCAAGATTAGGGATTAGATGTGACATGTTAAATGGTAACCCAAAGGGGACCCCAGACAAGCCTCCTAGCATATCAATTACACATTCTTGGTCGCGGAAGCAATATAGATATTTCAAGATGTATTAAAAAGGTTAAAATGAGACAAAGGGAGGTCTTTAAGATTCATAAAAAGATAAGAGAGTCAAGGTCATATCATAATTACATCATAACATCTAATAACAACTCTAACTTGTAATGAAGCGGGAGCCAAGACACTTTCCGGGATCACCCTTATAACAATAACAATAAGTATTCCAAAATATACAAGATGTAGTCTAAACATAAGCATGAAAGAAGATAGATATTGTCCCTGGACCTGAGGACTCACCAGAAGCTAACCTGAACAATCTGTCTAGCAACGTGGAGGAGAATTTATAGGAGCTACGATTCAAACATGGTAATATTATGTAAGCATTGAGTATGCGCTAGTACATTTGAATGTACTAAGTATATATTTAGGATGCAATGCAATAAGAGATAAACAATGTAGTCAAAATACACAGGCATAAGCAATAAATAATATGATAATAATATGGTATGCATGATCAATGCTTGAAGTAAAAATATGCTTGTAAAGCATTCAACTCGTGTAGATCATAATAAATAAGTATGGTAAGAGACCTCAACTGACAATGAATAAGACGAAGCGGGTTATAACTTGAAATACCAATGATCAACCCTCATTAGTAAAGAGGTGGTCTGCTTGCCAGGGTAAACTATACTTCAAATGTAAGTGAACATGACCCAATTTCGTATGAAGTAACCCTCCTTATAGGAACATGACCCATTTTGATAAGGATTTCATAAGAGCTTCAACTTACAGGAACCCGACCCAGTTCCGGAAGAATCTAAAGATAAAGTATAATAAATAGATCCACTAGTAAACCAAGGGTATAACATCATCCTATGTTGGCACACAGTTTGAGAAAAGGGAGTAAACCCACCATCCATCGGTGCTAAGCCTAATCCCATAGAATAATTGTAATATTCATACTTTAGCAATTCATAAGGATCATGGAGACATGACATGAGTAGCTCTAAAATATCATTGATCTCTAATGGTTAGCCTAACGTTAACTTAAGAATATATCATCATCAAACATTACCTTTGCATTAACATCAATATCAAAGCCTCACAAGAGGTAAAATCCTTGAAAATTGGACTTAACTTCATACTTGCATAAATATACATAATTTCACAAATTCATAACACATTTGATAGCCCATATTTATCATTAAGTCACTTCACTCATAAATCATGTAATAAATCATCAATAACTTGAGAATCCCTGAAAAGACATTTTATGAAGCACTTGGTGGGTGTGCAATGTTAGTTCAAAATCATGTCATTCAAGAGTGAAACCTTATGAGAAAACTTAATGTAAATCAACCCACCAACACTTAGTAATACCATTATGCAAGAAACATTGAAATCCTTCATCAAATCTCACAGTAGATCATAGATTCATAGCTCAAAACATATATAGTGACAATAGACTAACCATCCCATACTATAATCTTGAAATAGGTAGACATGTTTTTTCAATCAACTTTTTATAAAAACCTCCAACATAATTTTTAACCAAAATCTATAATCATCAACACCCATAAGTGATACAACTTGAGAACATGTAGTTTTCATGAAATGAAAAGGTCGGACTCAATGGGTGAATGGTGCCCGTGAATGACACCCATATACCATAATCTTAGAGTGTCTTGAAGAAAACCATAAGGAGCACATGTGGCTTAACTTGATATTCTTTAATTCAAATAAAACTTCTTGAAAATCTTGACAATAGATGGAGAATTTGGTAAAGATTAGAAAGAAATTGGAGAGGTTTCTGGTGAGTTTTTAGGGCTAAAACGTCTGAAGAATTAGGGATTTTCATATATATATAAGTGTTAGGTTATTACCCAATTTCCCTAGAGTAAAAAAGGATTTTTTTTGAAAATTTTTGAATCAGTTCGCGCCAGGTCTACATCGCGGACTCCTCATAGACAGCTACTATTTTTGCGTATTTTTGCCAAAAAATAAATTTTCTTGGCACAGATAAAGTATATCTTGTAGATACTCATCCCCCCATGAAATTTTGACCTCTGGAGAAGAATATGAAGTCGAATTTGTGAAATTTTGCTCAGATTTTGAGATATTAAAAAATTGCACCATAGGATCTTTCTGAGCTACAAGGAGGGGTGTTTCAATATCCATGATTTTGAGATACAAGGAAATTATAATTATGGGGAATTCCTAAGAAAATGTGGCATGTCTTAGAGGGGTTAAGTATAACTCATGCTATGGAGATAGAAGGGACTTAGGACTTCCCACATTTACGTATCTCATCATGAACATATCATCATAACATTAACAACATGAATAGACATAATCATAGTCTCCATAAGAAAATTTTACATGCTGTTGAATAATTCATCTAAGTCAAAGAATAGGACGGGGGCCAAGACATGTCCCGAGTTAACCTCAACATAAAGATATAAGTGGAAATAGCGTAATCGATAGATAGGAACTGAGACCTGTACTTGAAGTAAAGGACTTACCACTAGCAAGCTCACCATCCAATCTAACTATCAAGAGGTGGATGAAGATGGTCTCCAGTCCTTACATGGTCAGATCATAGAGGCAAAACTATACATTAGTACATTTGTATGTACTAAGTATGCTGGCACGAAAATGCTTATGAACTTATTAAGCTACAAATAATGTTATACATAGAAAAAGTATATACAAAAGAATATAATATCAATATACCATGAAATTCATGATGCATAAATGCCATAATATTTTAAACATAGAGGGATGAGACTTCAACCGACATAAAACCAAGTAAGCTATAACTTTGAACACCATCATCTTCCCCACAATGGATAAAGAGGTGACCTACTTGAAAAATGTAGATCCTTGACATAACCATACCTTAAAAGGAAAATAAAGAGGAACCTATGTTTAGTACATAGTTTTGAGACTTGAGAATTTACATAAGAGCCCTTGGGGATAGCCCTTTCACACAAGTCCATTCGGTACTAATTAATCATTCTGTGAGAATACATAAACATATATGTGCTTGAAAAAGAGGTATAACTCTTTTCAAATCATAATCATGCATATTTAAGCTTAAAGGCCAAATCATATTTCATAGTCATGAATACTTAGGGTTAAAAATTAAATCATATTTCATGTCATACTTTATGCATAGGAATAACTCCTTCATTCTTGTACATAATGATGTAAATACTCTTGAGCCAAATCATAGACAGAATGTGATCACATTTCATGTCATAATCACACTTCTCTTGAAAACATAGTCATAAACATAATTTGGTCTTTACCAACATTATAAATCTCATGAAAATCAATATTCATACATGCATATACCATGAGGGATGAATGAATAGTACAATACTAGGAATTTATAGTTAAATTATAATAATATAATGAAATCATAGTAAATCAATGAAGAAATAATCAATTAAGGCATACTTCAAATTACTGATTCATAGATTCAACATTTAAAAGGATAGGAACATTCAAACTTTCATAATATCAATGCAATTCAACATAATAAGGACTTAAGTCACTTTTAAAATATCAATTAAATAATGTGTGTATCTCAATTTAATCAAATCAACACTCATATAAAATACTCATATTCAAAGTAAGCTTAAAATTCATGAATTAAGAAGAAAGAAGTCTTAGGGATTTTTATGATTTAAAAGAATTACGAATCGATCCCACATACCTTAGATAACTAGAATAATTAGGATGGATTTAATTTGTCTTTAAATTCCTTTGGCAATCCTAGCTTTAATAGGCAAGACTTGAAGACTGAAACGACCCTAAAAAGTGGTCAAAAATGTTCCTTGGAAGTGCCCAGAATCATAATTTCCATATATATCAAAATTCATGCATGATATCATAAATTCAACTTCATATTCTTGATCAATGGGCAAAATTGAATGGGAAATGGTTCTAACCCTAATTTTAGACCGATCGAATCATAATTTCAATTTTCTAGAATGCAAATTCTAGTGAGCTCTTTGCGCCTGTAGCGCGACACAGCCAGGCACGCAGATGTATTACTTTTTCCCAGTTTTGTTGAGTCGGTCCATGGCCTTTGGGTCTTGGGCCTAAGCCTTCCCATATGTTAAAGTACCTATACTTAGCCATACTTCACCTTCATATCATACAAGATATTTCTCCAATACTCTCTCAAAAACTTATGCAAATATTTCACCCAAAATTCAAGTGCCAAAACTCATCCCTGATCTTAAGGATTTCACCCAAGCTTCAAGTCTCCATTTCTAATCTTTATAAAGGAATTCTCCAAAGCTAAGATATCTGGGTTTCAACGATTGGGTCCTTTCACCCATGGTCCCCAAGCTTCCTTTTTACATAAATTTCATGTTTCTAAATTGATTTACTTATGGATCTTACTTACTATGAATTAGACTATGAACTATGTTGGGGTTTCTTAAAAATGTGACTGTTTAAGCATATTTTCAGCTATGAATCTTAGATCTATCTTGAGATTTGATAAAGAGTTTTGATGTATATTGCATGAGGGTATTACGAAGTGTTGGTCGGTTATTTTACTTAAAATATTTTCTTGCATGATTTCACCCTTGAATTGCATGGTTTTACACTAGTATTACATACCTGCCAAGTGTTTAATAAGATGTATGTATTATGTTTCTTGAGTTATTAAAGCTTAATGCATGGAATATGAGTTAAGTGACTTTATGATGATGAAAGGATGGTATACATATGTTGATTTCATGAGAAGTATCTATTTGTTGTGAGTTTACCATAGCAAATTGAGGGGTTATGCCTCAATCACCTCGAATAGGGGTGGTAAGCCATCAACCATTTGAGGAGTTGGTGCCTCAATCACTTCTGTCATAGGGTGGTCATGTCCATCAACCAATTGAGGGGTTGGTATCTTAATCGCCTCGGATGGGGGTGATAAGACATCAACCAATTGAGGGGTTGGTAGCTCAATCACTTCTGGTAGAGGGTGGTTATGTTTGTCATCCAATTAAGGGGTTTGTACCTCAATTGCCTCAGATGGGGGTGGTAATCCATCAACCAGTTGAGGGGTTGGTACCTCAATCACCTTCGGCAGAGGGTGGTCATGTTCGTCAACCAATTGAGGGGTTGGTATCTCAATCACTACTAAGGGTTAGTTTATCTTGGATTCTGAGTACTAAGTTGCTTGGTATATGATGATGGTCTCTTAATACATATGTATTATGTTCTCATGCATTCCATATTGCTACATGTTCATTTACTTCGTAATTATGCATTTCGATTATGTTTCCTATATCTTGTTGCATTTCATCTGACACACTTAGTACATTCAAACTTACTAACGCTTTCTCTATAACTACACGATGTTACCATGTAGGAACCAAAGCTCTAATTAATCCTCCTCCTTCTTCACGTGGCTAGTACTTTCTCAACCTCAGAGTTGAGGACTCACCAAGCTTGCTTTATGAGATAGTACTAGCCATGTGGAGGAGGAGGAGGATCAAGTGGAGCTCTGTTTCCTACATGGTAATGTTATATAGGCATAGAGTATACGTTAGTATGTTTGAATGTACTAAGTATGCCAGATGCAATGCCATAGGAGATAAGTAACACAGTCAAAATACATATAAATAGGCAATAGGAAGTACTATAACAATATGACATGCATGATCAATGCTCAAGGTAAAACATGCTTGTATAGAACATAGTACATGTGTAGGAAGAGACCATCATCATAGAACAAGATTATAATACTTGGAGTCCAATGCCTAGCACCCTTTTGGAAGGAGATTGAGGTATTTAACCCTCAATTGATAGTACTAGCCTAGCACCCCTCGACAAGGTTGTGGTATACCTCTCAACATAGTAGTACGGGCAGAGCACCCTTGACAAAGTTATTGGTATACCCCTCAACATAGTAGTACAGGTGTAGCTTCCCCCGACAAGGAGGTCAAGGTATATACACTCAATGTGGTAGTACGGGCCTAGCATCCCCCGACAAGGTGATTAAGACATAACACCCCCTCAACAAAGTGTGGTCACTTGTAACACTATAGATACTTTTCATGAAATCAACACATAAGTACATTCCTTTCATCATTATAAAGCCGCTTAACTCATAAGCCATGCAATAGACCTTCAATAACTCAAAAATCCTTAATTGGATATTTTATCTAATACTTGGCGGGTTGTAATGCTAGCTCAAAATCATGCAATTCAAGAGTGAAATCATGTTAGAAAACTTCATGTAAATCAGCCCACTAACACTTGGTAACACCCTCATGCAAGATACACCAAAACCCTTAATCAAACCTCATCATAGAACATAGATTCATAGCTCAAAACATGTTTAAACAGTCCACATTTCATGAAAACCCCAACATAGTTTATGATCAAATTCATAATAAGAATACCCATAAGTAAATCAATTTGAAAACATGTAATTTATATAAAAAGAAATGTTGGGCACCATGGGTGAAAGGACCTAATGGTAGAAACGCACATACCTCAACTTTTGAGATTTCGTTGGTAATGATTTGAATGAAAATTTGAAGTTTGAATGAAATCCTTGAGATTTGGATTGAGATTAGGACACTTGAATATGAGTGCATATGAAGGCTTAGGTCCAAGACCCAAAAGCGTTGGACCAAAAAGGAAAACTGAAGCAATTTTAACACAAGTCTGCACCCTGGCCACATTGCACCAAAGACACAGATCATCTCTAGAAATTGCAAATTTTTGAAAATCAAATTTTGATACGGTTGCTTTAAAATCAAGGTTATACCCATTTCACTCTAAACTTTTTTCCTTGCTCACGAATATGAAGTCAAATTTTTGATATCATACAGGAATTATGAGATATACGAAAATTACAAATATGGGCATTTTTCAGGCACATTTTGGTCCCTTTCGAGGCATTTCATTCCTAAGATGGCTTATTGGACTAGGTATGAGCATTATGAGTTTGTGATTTTGTCTTTTGGGATGACTAATGCACTAATTATCTTCATAGATCTTATGAATAGGGTCTTTAGACCCTGATTTGATTTATTTGTAGTGGTCTTCATTGATCATATTTTGATTTATTCCCATAGTGAGGAGCAATATGTGAGTCATTTGAGGGTGGTGCTACAAAAATTGAGGGAAGAGAAGTTGTATGCTAAGTATGAGAAATGTAAGTTTTGGTTGCAAGAGGTTTCCTTCCTAGGGCATGTAGTGTCGAGTGATGGTATTAAGGTAGATCCTAAGAAAACAGAGGGGATTAGCAATTGGCCTAGACCTTTGACCAATTCAGGGGTTGATACCTCAATCACTTCTGGTGGAGGGAGGTCATGTCCATCAACCAATTGAGGGGTTGATACCTCAATCACCACAGATAGGAGTGGTAAAACATCAACCAACTAATGGTTTGATACCTCAATCACTTCCGAGGGAGGGTGGTCATGTCCATTAACTAATTGAGGTGTTGATTCCTCAATCACTTCTAAGGGGTGGTCTACCTTGGATTCCAAGTACTAAGTTGCTTGGTCTATGATGATGGTCGCGTCCTTCACATGTAATATGTCTTATAAAACCATGTTTTACTTCAAGTATCACTCATACATGTCATATTATTATTATGCTAGCCATTGCTTATGATATTGCATTTTGCCTATGTTGCCTATCTCTCGTTGCATTGCATACTATATACTTAGTACATTTAAATGTAACAACGTATGCTCTATGCCTATGTGATCTTACCATGTAAGAATCGGAGCTCTACTTCATCATCATCATCATCCACATGGCTAGTACGATTTCTGTTAAAGCAAGTTGGTGAGTCCTCAATTTTGAGGACATTGTCATTGATCTTATGTTATGTATAAAGACTTTGTTTCCTTTAATCTATGTTTTTACTATGTGAGTGAGCCTAGTTACCTGTCATGACCCCCACTAAGTTTGATATTTAGAGGTGTTGTTGGATAGGTTATGTAATTATGCTTGAGCTTGACTCTCTTTGACTCATTAATGTTTTATGATATGAAAGGTTGCCCTTAGCCCCTTTTACCCTTATTTCTATTCTCTATTGTTGTTTTATTACTTCCACAACCAAGGATGTGTAATTATGGTCTAAGAGGCTTGTTTGGGCTCCTTTTGGGGTCCCCATTAGCTGTGTCATATCTAAGCCCTAGTATGGGTCATGACAGGGATGATCATCTTCCACTAGTTGAGTTTGCTTATAATAATAGCTCTCATGTAAGCATTGGTATAGCTACTTTTAAGGTCCTTTGTGGTAGTGCCGATGTGAGGAGGAGAGATCTTGAATTTCAAGTTGTTCATTAGGTCTATTTGAAGGTATCACCCATGAAGGCTATCATTTGTTTTAGTAAAAAGGGTAAATTAGGTCCTAAATATGTGGGTCCTTATAGGGTGTTGAGGACTATTGGTAAGGTGACCTATGATTTGGAGTTTCCTAGTGAAATGGATATGGTTCATCCAGTCTTTCATGTATTTATGTTGAGGAAGTGTGTGGGTGATACAAATGTTATTGTGCTATTGGATTTTGTGGGTGTTGTTGAAGTAAACTTGACTTATGAAGAAAATCTGGTAACACTTTTGGATAGACAAGTGAAGAGATTGAGGAACAAGGATGCAACTTTCGTTAAGGTCCTTTGGAAGAATCAACAAGTTAAAAGTGCTACATATGAAGCCGAGACGGACATGCAAAAGAGGTATCCCCATCTATTCCATCCTACTCAAGCCTAAGATACTAATCTAAGATTGAATCATGCAATTTCATGTAAAAGAAAGATTGAGATCATGGGTGAAAGAAACCCACGAAAGAAACCCACATGCCTTAGCTTTGGAGATGAACTTGATGAAGGTTAGAGATGGAGACTTGAAGTTTGGTTGAATTCCTTAAGATTCGAAGAGGGTTTTGGGACATGAATTTAGGAGATGAAATTTTGGCTAAGTGTTTAAATCAGTATTGGGGAACATTTAGAATGATATGACAGTGAAAAATAGTTAAGTATAGGTAATTTCAAATTTTGGAACACTTAAGCACAAGACTTAAGCACAAGACCCAAAAGTCTTGGACCACACAAATTTAATTGGGCAGAAAATACACAGGTCCGCATCGTGGCCCTATCATGAAATTAGGTTTTCTTCATCTGCATACCCCAGTTGTGTCAAGCTAAGTGCGCGCAAACCTTACTGGAAATTGCTAATTGATTGCTCATTAATTAGGGTTAGACATATTTTCTAATCAATTTGACCCCTTGAACAATAATATGAAGTCAGATTTTTGATATCATGCATTGATTTTGAGATATATGGAATTTACGATTCAGGGCTCCAAGGCACATTTTTGGGTAGCTTTTGGGGTGGTTACAATGTCTCCTGCTTGGGAACAGTTGTCCCTATATGTCAAAGAGACATAAGTGAGAGATTTAAACATGACAAATTTCAGCCCATATAAGGATGACATAATGCACTTAAACATCATTCAAAAAATCTCATCATAAGTGCAAAATCATCATGAACTTGTCAATTTAAACAAGAATATAAGTATATGTCATGGGCTGAACTTACACTTGAAATTACATAGGAGACTTAGATTGATACCTTAGGATTGAATGGAGTGGAAAAAATAAGGATATCGCCTTTACATGTTCGCTTTAGCCTGCCAAGTAGAACTTTTAACTTGTTTATTCCTCGAAAGGACCTTAACGGAGGCCACCTCTTTGTTTATCAATCTCTTCACTTTCCTATCAAAATCTTCAACGGAGCCTCTTCATAGGTCAAATTATCTTTCACAACACCCACAACATCAAGTGGTACAATAACATTCAGATCACCCACACATTTTTTCAACATAGACACATAAAACACCGGATGAACCAAATTCATTTCACTAGCCAATTCCAACTCATAAGCTACCTTGGCAACCCTTATCATCACCCTATAAGGTCCCACATATCTCGGGATCAACTTTCCCTTCTTACCAAACTATACCATACTCTTCATGGGTAACACCTTCAAGTAGACCCAATTATCAACTTTTAATTCGAGCTCCGGTCTCCTCACATTGGCATAAGACTTTTGATGTCATTGGGCCATCTTCAACCATTCTCTACATGCTAACCTTCTCCAAAGCCTCTATAACCAGATTTGTTCCTAACAAGGCCACCTCAACAACCTCGATCCACCCCACAGGGGATCTACAATGTCTACCATAGAGATCCTCAAAAGAAGCCATACCGATACTAAAATTATAGCTATTGTTGCAGGCAAACTCAATCAATGGGAGATGATAATCCCAACTACCCTTAAGCTCCAATACACAAGCCCTAAGCATATGCTCAAGGGTTTGGATAGTCCTTTCGGCTTGGCAATCTTTTTAAGGGTGGAAGGCTACTTCTTGTACCTAGACCCCTTTGAAAGGACCTCCAAAAATGCAAAGTAAATTGAGCACCATGATACGATATGATGGATAAAGGAACCCCATGCAACCTCACCAAGTCATAGATGTACGACCTTGCATAATCTTATGCCCCATATGTGGTCTTACCGGGTAGGAAATGAGCCGATTTTGTCATCCTATCAACAACAACCAAGATAGTATCAAAACCTTTTCTATTCTTGGGAAACCCAACCACAAAATCCATATTAATCACCTCCCACTTCGAAGTAGGAATCTGTATCTCTTGGGTTAGCCCACTCGGCTTTTGATGTTCGGCTTTGACTTGTTGATAACTATGACAATCAAAAATGAATTTATCAATGTCCCTCTTCATGCCTCCCCACCAATACATATCCCTCAAATCTCTATACATTTTGATAGAACAGAGGTGGATAAAATAAGAAGAATTATGGGCCTCATCAAGAATCCTTTCTAGAAAGCCATCAAAAGAAGGTACACACAACCTACCTTGGTACCTAAGGGAACCATCACCCTCTTGGGAGAAAACATCCACCTTTCCCTCTTTCACCAAGGCTTTCAACTATAACAAGGAGGGACCAAAATCATATTTTGCTAACACCTCATTAACCAAGGAGGACATAGAACCATCCACAACAACAAAATCACCATCACAAACCTCCTCCAACCTAACCCCCAATCTAGCCAACTGATGCACTTGCCTAGCCATCTCCTTGGTACCACCATCGACATAAGCAAGGCTACTATAGACACCCTAATCAAGGAATCGGCCACCACATTAGCCTTACCAGGATGATAATGCACACTTATATCATAATCCTTAAGAAGTTCAAGACACCTGCTTTGCCTCAAGTTAAGATCTTTTTGAGTGAAGATACAGTGAAGGCTCTTATGATTTGTGTACATATCAACATACACCCCATAGAAGGAATGATGCCAAATTTTTAATGCAAATGCCACAGTGGCTAGTTCAAGATCATTGGTAGGGTAGTTCTTTTCATGCACCTCTAGTTGCCTAGAAGCATAGGCTATGACCTTACCATTTTGCATTAGAAAATAACCCAACCCAACTCTAGAATCATCACAATACATAATAAATCAATTTATCCCATCTAGTATTGACAATATAGGAGTGGACACAAGCTTATCTTTCAAGGTTTGGAATCTCCTCTCACATTCATCAGCTCGAACAAACTTGGCCTTCTTTTGAGTCAATTTTGTCATAGGGAAGCAACAGAAGATAATCCATTAACGAATCTCCAATAGTAATACCCTAAGCCTAAGAAACTCCTAATATCTAATGGGGTCAATGGCCTAGGCCAATTTCTAATCACATCGGTCTTCATAGGATCCACCTTGATACCATCCCTTCATACCACATGTCCTAGGAAGGCAACCTCCTTCAACCAAACTTTACACTTTTCATATTTACCATACAATTTCTCCTCAGTCAATCTTTGCGCTACACAACCCTCAAATGAGCCCTATGCTCCTCCTCAGCACGAGAATAAATCAAAATATTATCAATGAATACCATGACAAATGAATCAGGTAGGGTTTGAAAACCCTAGTCATAAGGTCTATGAAGATAGCTGGTGCATTGGTTAACCCAAAGGACATCACAACAAACTTATAATGCCTGTACCTAGTCTAGAAGGTCGTCTTGGGAATATCACACTCCCTCACCTTCACTTTATAAAACCTAGACTGAATATTAATCATAGAGAAATGGCTAGCCCCTTACAATTAGACAAATAAATCATCAATTCTTCGAAGACGATATCTATTCTTGAAGGTGATCCAATTGAGTTACCAGTAGTTAATATGCATTCTAAGGGACCCATCCTTACTTTTCACAAACAATATAGGTGCACTGAAAGGGGATTAGCTAGGCATAATAAAACCCTACTCCAACAACTCCATCAATTGTTGCTTCAACTCGAACTATGTCGGGGCCATATGGAAGGGGAATAGAAATGGTCTTAGTATCGGGAATGAGGTCTATACCAAAGTATATTTTCCTTTCGGGAGGAACACAGAGAAGATCATTTAGTAGAATATCAAGAAACTCATTTACAACCAAAACCGACTCTGTGGGATGGACCTTTAGACTCTACATCCCTAACCCTCACAAGATGATAAAGACACCCCTTAGAGATTAATTTACAAGCTTTAATGAAAGATGAGCCTACCCTTAACCATAACATCATGACTTTAGCACTCAAGGATATACTCATTCGGGAATTGGAATTTGACCTTATGGGGTTTACAATCAATAGAAGCATAGTATGCATGCAAACAATCCATCCTAAGAATAACATCAAAATCAACCATGTCTAATTCACAAAGATCACAAGGCAATATGTTATGTAAGATGCAAAAAGGTCATTCTCTATAGACTTTCCTAGAAACAATAGATGCACCAATAGGAGTAGAAGGAAATTAACATGGTCATTATGGCTGGGTTACTCAAGACTCAAAAGTATTTTGATTCTATATGGGTTGTGGTTGATAGAATGACAAAGTCTGCTCATTTTCTATCGGTTAAGACTACTTATGGTGTCAAAGATTATGCTATATTGCATGATATGCCTTTGTCTATCATATTGGATTGTGGTGCTTAATTCACTTCTCACTTTTGGAGGTCCTTCCAAAGAGGTCTTGGTACAAAGTTAAGCTTAATATGCCCTTCCACCCTCAAATATGATAGCCAAACCGAAAGAACTATCCAAACTCTTGATGATATGGATAGCTTCTGTATTGGTGTTCAAGGGTAATTGGTATTGAAATGGCCCCAAAACGTGCCTGAAAATGTGACTCAGAAGTGACTAAAATTGTAATTTTCATATATCTCAAAATCCGTGTGTGATATCACAATGCGACTTCATATTCTTGTTTTGAGGATAAAATTGAGTGGGAGATGGGTCTAACCCTATTTTGGAGCAACCATTTCAACTTTGTAAATTTCAAAATATGATTCCCATAGAGGTTTCGGCGCCCTTGGTGCTACACGCCAAGGGCATATCTCTGTGTATTTTTGTGCTAGTTTTTTATCTCGGTCCAAGGATTTTAGATCTTGGTCCTAAGTCTTCCAATTCGTGAAAATACCTATATTTAGCCATATTTTACCTTTATATCATACAAGACATTCCCCAATACTCTCTCAAATACTTAGACAAATATTTCACTCAAACTTTAAGTGCCAAACCTCATTCCGGATCATCAGGATTTCAATCAAGCTTCAAGTTCTCATTTCAATCTTCATCAACGAATTCTCCAAAGCTAAGGAATGTGGGTTTCAACTATTGGATCCTTTCACCCATGGTGCCCAAGCTTGCTTTTTATTGAAATTGGATGATTCTAAGTTGATTTACTGTTGGGTCTTAACTCTTATGAATTTTACTATGAACTATATTGGCATTTAATAAAAGTATGACTGTTTGAGCATGTTTTGAGCTATGAATCTTGGATCTCTCTTGAGATTTGAGGAAGGGTTTTGATGTATATTGCATGATGGTATTACCTAGTATTGGTGGGTTAATTTACTTCAAGTTTACTTGCATGATATCACTCTTGAATTGTATGATTTTGTACTAGCTTGTACACCGACCAAGTATTTGATAAAATTTCTGGTTAATGTAGCTTGAGTAGTTGAAGGCCTAATGCTTGAAATATAAGTTAAATGATTTTATGATGATGAAATAATGGTATATATGTGATGATTTCATGATCTATATCTATAGTATTGTGAGTTGACCATAACCAATTGAGGGGTTGTTAAATCAATCGCCTCAGATGGGGGTGGCAAGCCATCAACCAATTCAGGGGTTGATACCTCAATCACTTCTGGTGGAGGGAGGTCATGTCCATCAACCAATTAAGGGGTTGATACCTCAATCACCACAGATAGGAGTGGTAAAACATCAACCAACTGACGATTTGATACCTCAATCACTTCCGAAGGAGGGTGGTCATGTCCATTAACCAATTGAGGTGTTGATTCCTCAATCACTTCTAAGGGGTGGTCTACCTTGGATTCCAAGTACTAAGTTGCTTGGTCAATGATGATGGTCTCGTCGTTCACATGTAATATATCTTATAAAGCTCTATGCCTATGTGATCTTACTATGTAAGAATCGGAGATCTACTTCATCATCATCATCCTCCACATGGCTAGTACGATTTCTTTTAAAGCAAGTTGGTGAGTCCTCAATTTTGAGGACATTGTCATTGATCTTATGTTATGTATAAAGACTTTGTTTCCTTTAATCTATGTTTTTACTATGTGAGTGAGCCTAGTTACCTGTCATGACAGGATGATCATCTTCCACTAGTTGAGTTTGCTTATAATAATAGCTATCATGTAAGCATTGGTATAGCTACTTTTAAGGTCCTTTGTGGTAGTGCCGATGTGAGGAGGAGAGATCTTGAATTTCAGGTTGTTGATTAGGTCTATTTGAAGGTATCACCCATGAAGGTTATGGTTTGTTTTAGTAAAAAGGGTAAATTAGGTCCTAAATATATGGGTCCTTATAGGGCGTTGAGAACTATTGGTAAGGTGACCTATGATTTGGAGTTTCCTAGTGAAATGGATGTGGTTCATCCGGTCTTTCATGTATTTATGTTGAGGAAGTGTGTGGGTGATACAAATGTTATTGTGCTATTGGATGTTGTGGGTGTTGTTGAAGTAAACTTGACTTATTAAGAAAATCTGGTAAAACTTTTCGATAGACAAGTGAAGAGATTGAGGAACAAGGATGTAGCTTTCGTTAAGGTCCTTTGGAGGAATCAACAAGTTAAAAGTGCTACATATGAAGCAGAGACGGACATGCAAAAGAGGTATCCCCATCTATTCCATCCTACTCAAGCCTAATATACTAATCTAAGATTGAATCATGCAATTTCATGTAAAAGAAAGATTAAAATCATGGGTGAAAGAAACCCATGAAAGAAACCCACATGCCTTAGCTTTAGAGATGAACATGATGAAGGTTAGAGATGGAGACTTGAAGTTTGGTTGAATTCCTTAAGATTTGAGGAAGGTTTTGGGACATGAATTTAGGAGATGAAATATTGGCTACGTGTTTGAATCAGTATTGGGGAACATTTAGAATGATATGACGGTGAAAAATAGTTAAGTATAGGTAATTTCAAATTTTGGAACACTTAAGCACAAGACCCAAAATTCTTGGACCACACAAATTTAATTGGGCAGAAAATACACAGGTCCGCATCGTGGCCCTATCATGAAATCAGGTTTTCTTCATCTGCATGCCCCAGTTGTGTCAAGCTAGGTGCGTGCAAACCTTACTAGAAATTGCTAATTGATTGCTCATTAATTAGGGTTAGACCTATTTGCTAATCAATTTGACCCCCTTAACAAGAATATGAAGTCAGATTTTCGATATCATGCATTGATTTTGAGATATATGGAATTTACGATTCAGGGCTCCAAGGCACATTTTCGGGTAGCTTTTGGGGTCATTACAATGTCTCCCGCTTGGGAACATTTGTCCCTATATGTCAAATAGACATAAGTGAGAGATTTAAACATGACAAATTTCAGCCAATATAAGTATGACATAATGCACTTAAACATCATTTAAAAAATCTCATCATAAGTGTAAAATCATCATGAACTTGTCAATTTAAACAAGAATATAAGTATATGTCATGGGCTGAACTTACAATTGAAATTACATAGGAGACTTAGATTGATACCTTAGGATTGAATGGAGTGGAAAAAGTAAGGATATCACCTTCACATGTTCGCTTTAGCCTCCCAAGTAGCACTTTCAACATGTTTATTCCTCGAAAGGACCTTAACGGAGGCCACCTCTTTGTTTATCAATCTCTTCACTTTCCTATCCAAAATCTTCAATGGAATCTCTTCATAGGTCAAATTATCTTTGACAACACCCACAACATCAAGTGGTACAATAACATTCGGATCACCTACACATTTTCTCAACATAGACACATAAAACACTAGATGAACCAAATTCATTTCACTAGCCAATTCCAACTCATAAGCTACCTTCCCAATCCTTATCATCACCCTATAAGGTCCCACATATCTCGGGATCAACTTTCCCTTCTTACCAAACTATACCATACTCTTCATGGGTAACACCTTCAAGTAGACCCAATTATCAACTTTTAATTCGAGCTCCGGTCTCCTCACATTGGCATAAGACTTTTGATGTCATTGGGCCATCTTCAACCATTCTCTACATGCTAACCTTCTCCAAAGCCTCTATAACCAGATTTGTTCCTAACAAGGCCACCTCACCAACCTCTATCCACCCCACAGGGGATCTACAATGTCTACCATAGAGATCCTCAAAAGGAGCCATACCGATACTAGAATTGTAGCTATTGTTGCAGGTAAACTCAATCAATTGGAGATGATAATCCCAACTACCCTTAAGCTCCAATACATAAGCCCTAAGCATATCCTCAAGGGTTTGGATAGTCCTTTCGGCTTGGAAATCTTTTTAAGGGTGGAAGGCTATAATTAGCTTACTTCTTGTACCAAGACCCCTTTGAAAGGACCTCCAAAAATGCAAAGTAAATTGAGCACCATGTTCTGATATGATGGATAAAGGAACCCCATGCAACCTCACCAAGTCATGGATGTACGACCTTGCATAATCTTATGCCCCATATGTGGTCTTACCCGGTAGGAAATGAGCCGATTTTGTCATCTTATCAACCACAACCAAGATAGAATCAAAACCTTTTCTATTCTTGGGCAACCCAACCACAAAATCCATATTAATCACCTCCCACTTCAAAGTAGGAATCTGTATCTCTTGGATTAGCCCACTCAGCTTTTGATGTTCGGCTTTGACTTGTTGATAACTATGACAATCGAAAATGAATTTGGCAATGTCCCTCTTCATGCGTCCCCACCAATACATATCCCTCAAATCTTTATACATTTTGGTAGAACCAGGGTGGATAAAATAAGAAGAATTATGGGCCTCATCAAGAATCCTTTCTATAAAATCATCATAAGTAGGTACACACAACCTACCTTGGTACCAAAGGGCACCATCACCCTCTTGGGAGAAAACATCCACCTTTCCCTCTTTCACCAAGGCTTTCAACTATAACAAGGAGGGACCAAAATCTTATTTTTCTAACACCTCATTAACCAAGGAGGACATAGAACCACCACAATAACAAAATCACCATCACAAACCTCCTCCAACCTAACCCCCAATCTAGCCAACTAATGCACTTGCCTAGCCATGTCCTTGTTACCACCATCAACATAAGCAAGGCTACTATAGACACCCTAATCAAGGAATCCGCCACCACATTAGCCTTAGCAGGATGATAATGCACACTTATATCTTAATCCTTAAGAAGTTCAATCCATCTTCTTTGCCTCAAGTTAAGATCCTTTTGAGTGAATATACATTGAAGGCTCTTATGATTTGTGTACATATCAACATGCACCCCATAGAAGGAATGATGCCAAATTTTTAATGCGAATGCCACAGTGGCTAGTTCAAGATTATGGGTAGGGTAGTTCTTTTCATGCACCTCTATTTGCCTAGAAGCATAGGCTATGACATTACAATTTTGCATTAGAAAATAACCCAACCCAACTCTAGAATCATCACAACACAAAACAAATCAATTTAGCATATCTAGTATTCACAATATAGTAGTGGACACAAGCTTATCTTTCAAGGTTTGGAATCTCCTCTCACATTCATCAGTCCGCACAAACTTGGCCTACTTTTGAGTCAATTTTGTCATAGGGAAGCAACAGAAGACACTCCATTAACGAATCTCCAATAGTAATACCCTAAGCCTAAGAAACTCCTAATATTAAATGGGGTAAATGGCCTAGGCCAATTTCTAATCACATCGGTCTTCATAGGATCCACCTTGATACCATCCCTTCACACCACATGTCCTAGGAAGGCAAGGTCCTTCAACCAAAATTTACACTTTTCATATTTACCATACAATTTCTCCTCAGTCAATCTTTGCGCTACACAACCCTCAAATGAGCCCTATGCTCCTCCTTAGCACGAGAATAGATCAAAATATTATCAATGAATACCATGACAAATGAATCAGGTAGGGTTTGAAAACCCTAGTCATAAGGTCTGTGAAGATGGCTAGTGCATTGGTCAACCCAAAAGACATCACAATAAATTCATAATGCCCGTACCTATTATAGAAGGCCATCTTGGGAATATCACACTCCTTCACCTTCACTTGATAATACCTAGACTGAAGATCAATCATAGAGAAATGGCTAGCCCCTTACAATTAGTCAAATAAATCATCAATTTTTCGAAGAGGATATTTATTCTTGATGGTGATCCAATTGAGTTACCAGTAGTTAATATGCATTCTAAGGGACACATCCTTATTTTTCACAAACAATATAGGTGCATCAAAAGGGGATTAGCTAGGCATAATAAAACCCTACTCCAACAACTCCATCAATTGTTGCTTCAACTCGAACTATGTCGGGGCCATGTGGAAGGGGAATAGAAATAGGTTTAGTATCAAGAAGGACGTCTATACCAAAGTATATTTTCCTTTTGGGAGGAACACAGAGAAGATCATTTAGTAGAATATCAAGAAACTCATTTACAACCAAAACCGACTCTATGGGATGGACCTTTGGACTCTACAACCCTAACCCTCACAAGATGATAAAGACACCCCTTAGAGATTAATTTACAAGCTTTAATGAAAGATGAGCCTACCCTTAACCATAAAATCATGACTTTAGCACTCAAGGATGGACTCATTCGGGAATTGGAATTTGACCTTATGGGGTCTACAATCAATAGAAGCAAAGTATGCATGCAAACAATCCATCCTAAGAATAATATCAAAATCAACCATGTCTAATTCACAAAGATCATAAGACAATATTTTATCTAAGATACAAAAAGGTCATTCTCTATAGACTTTCCTAGAAACAATAGATGCACCAATAGGAGTAGAAGGAAATTAACATGGTCTTTATGGCTGGGTTGCCCAAGATTCAAAAGTATTTTGATTCTATATGGGTTGCCTAAGACTCAAAAGCTTGTGTATTAGTGTTCAAGGGTAATTGGTATTGAAACGGCCCCAAAAAGTGCCTCAGAAGTGCCTAAAATTGTAATTTTCACATATCTCAAAATCCGTGTGTCATATCACAATTCGACTTCATATTATTGTTTTGGGGATAAAATTGAGTGGGAGATGGGTCTAACCCAATTTTAGAGAAACCATTTCAACTTTGTAAATTGCAAAATATGATTCCCATAGAGGTTTCTGCGCCCTTGGTGCTACACGCCAAGGGCATATCTCTATGTATTTTTGTGCTTGTTTTTCTATCTCGGTCCAAGGATTTTAGATCGTGGTCCTAAGTCTTCCAATTCATGAAAATACCTATATTTAGCCATATTTTACCTTCATATCATACAAGACATTCCCCAATACTCTCTCAAACACTTAGACAAATATTTCACTCAAACTTTAAGTGCCATACCTCATTTCGAATCGTCAGGATTTCACTCAAGCTTCAAGTTCTCATTTCAATCTTTATCAAGGAAGTCTCCAAAGATAAGGAATATAGGTTTCAACTATTGGATCCTTTCACCCATGGTGCCCAAGCTTCCTTTTTATTGAAATTGGACGATTCTAAGTTGATTTACTTATGGGTCTTAACTGTTATGAATTTATGATGTACCTACGATATGAGCTTGACTTCTTATAATTTATGATAACAAAAAATTCCCTTAGCCCTATTTATCCCTAGTTACTCACTTGTTGTTGTTTATTTGCTTCCATGACCAAGGATGTGTGTATGATATGCTAAGAGGCTTGTTTGGGGTCCTTTCGAGTTCTCCATTTGTCATGTCACATCTATGCACTAGGTACAATCTTGAAAAACTTTGTATTAGAGCACTAAGTTGTTAATGGTCCTCAACATCCAACACATTGCATCGATTGGAGTCTTATTCATGGTTTCGAATTGCGCCACAACTATGAATGGGAAGCTATGAGCCATTTTAGGAAATGTTTCCATGCTTCATGGTCTAAGCCGTGCTTTAGAAGTAAGATAGGACTTTTCCCTCTAACTAATATTCTTTGTTCTTCTAGTTGCTTATGCTGCTTCAAAAAGGAAGACCAAGTAGGGGTCATACACCTATGGGACAACGGGCTTACCCAGCTCCTCAAGCTTCTCCAGATAGAAAGGCTACGAAGTTGAGTTTTGGATTGTTATTACTATGTTGGCGCATGATTTTGCCCACCAAAAGAACCAAGGGGCCTAAGCTCCTCATGCTAATACTCTAGCCTAGAGAGTAAGGGACTTTGTTAGAATAAATCCACCGGATTTCTATGGGTCTAAGTTCGATGAGGATCTCCAAGAGTTCATTGATGAGGTGTACAAGGTGTTATCTATCATGGAAGTGAATTCGGACGAAAAGGTGAAGTTGGCGGCCTCCCAACTAAAGGGGGTGGCTCAAATTTGGTTTGTACAATGGAAGGAGGAAAGGGAAAATCATGATGCTATTCCTTAGGAGGAGTTTAAGGCGACATTTCTGAATCGTTTCTTCCCTCTTGAGCTTAGGGAGGCCAAAATCATGGAATTCATGAATTTGAAGCAAGGGTCCATCAGTACGAGGGAGTATGCCCTCAAGTTCAATAAACTCTCCATGTATGCTCCACAATTGGTTACCAATTTGCAGTCAAGGATGAACAAGTTTGTCATAGGTGATCCAATTTAGTTAATGAGAAGTGTCATTCCGCTATGTTGATAAGTGATATAGATTTTTTCTAGCCTCATGACTTATGTTAAACAATTTGTGGGGGAGAAGCTTATAAAAAGGAGAAGTAAGGATCTAAGAGGGCTCGATTTTATGGTAGCTTCCAAGATAAAGAGTCCGATGATGCTCCAAACAAAAGGGTGACCAAGGATGGGGTAGCCATCCCCAAGTATCAAGGTGAAGATGTTGGTGGACAAGCTCCTCCTACATGCAATAAGTATGGAAGGTACCACCCGAGAGATTGCTTAGCTAGTTCGGGTGCATGTTTTGGATGTGGTGGAGTGGATCATATGATGAGACATTGTTTGTGGGTCCATAAGAACCATAAGGATGGTTGTTGATGTTCTCAACCATACCCCACTATGAGTCACTAGGCTTGGCATGGTACTTCGTAGGTAATTTGAAGATTTTGATTTTGATAGATCCAGGTTCCACTATTTCTTTCATTATTCATTTTGCTTGCTAGTGGTCTTCTTGTGTGTCCGTAGTTTCTATGTGAACCTTTGGTGTCTACCCCTTGTTGAGCCTATTATTGCTAGAAAGTTCATAGGTATAGTTCTGTGTTTATATTGCATTAAGTCTTGCCTTGTAACTTGTTGGATTTGATGTGGTGGGTTTTGATGTCATACATGGGGTGGATGCATGTTGTGTCTCCATTGATTATAGGGGTCGTCGAGTTAAATTCCAATTCCCTATTAAACCCGTCGTTGAGTGGTAGTGAAGAGGTAGGTTCATTTCTTGTTTCAAGGTACAATTGATCCCTAAGGGTTGCATTTATCATGTTGTAAGAGTAGGAATGTTGAGTCTAAGGTCCCTCCTATTGAGATGATTCTGGTGGTCAATAAGTCCTTGATGTCCTTTCGATATTTTAAATTTGGGTTACTGTCTTTTGGTGTGGCTAATACATTAGTCATGTCTATACGTCTCATGAATAGGGTCTTTAATCCTTACCTTGTTATATTTGTGGTGGTTTTTGGTGATGATATGTTAGTTTGTTTACTAAATTGAGGAACAGTTTGTGAATCATTTGAGGATGATGTTGCAAATTTTGAAGGAGGTTAGATTGCTTGCTAATTGTGGAAAGTGGGTGTCTTTGGAATGACAAAAGGGTGGTTGGAGAAGTAAATCCATTAACTAGGTTGGTAATGAGGTTGGGTGAAGTTGAGGATGGTGGTGTAGTGGTTTTGACAGTTTCGAATCTTTTTTTAGTTGAAGAGGTCTAATTAAGCAAGGCCCTGATTTCTGTCTTGATCGAGTTGGAGGTCTTGACGAGGGATAGTTGAGTAGAGGTTTCTCCCAAGGTGAAAATGGTGGTTTTGGTGCTAAGTGGACTATATATATAAAGGTTGAAAATTGGGTTAAGGTTTGAATATTCCTATAGTGTTTAGGGGAGAAATTGATAAGGTTGCATATGGATTAGAGTTGCCCATAGGTATGAATATAGTTCATCCAGTCTTTCATGTTTCTATGTTGAAAAGTGTATACATGACCCAAGTGCTATATAGCTCTTTGAGGTTGTGGGGTGTCATGACCCAAGCATAGGGCCTAGATGTGACCTGCGAGTGGGGAACCGAAAGAACGCCAAACAAGCCTTATAACATATCCTTACATATCCTTGGTCGCGAAAGAATTATAAAATATCATAAGAAACATGAACAAGAGAAATAGGTCTAAGGGAGAAAGAGAGAGTTTAATAATGAAATAACATAAATGACTCAAAGCTCAAACGTAATACATTCACTTGTTCAATAACACTTCTATGCATAGATACTTAGCCGGGGCCAAGACAAACCAATCAGGCTCACTTGCATAGTCAAAATAGCAATAAAGAAGAAGGAATCAATACATAACATAAGAAACCTAGACCAACGTCCCTAGAATGGAGGACTCACCAATAAGCTTGAGTGAAACCATACTAGCCACATGGGTGGAAATGCTCAAGCGAGGCTCCGATTCCTACACAGTCGTATCATGTAGGCATAGAGTATGCATTAGTACATTGGAATGTACTAAGTATGTGGGATGCAATGCAATAAGATATAAAAATAATAATCCAAAATGCATAACAATAGGCAATTGGCAGAACATATAACAATATGTCATATATGATGAATGCATAAGTAAAACATCCTTAAGTAAATCATGCTCATATAGGATATCACATGTGTGGGAGAGACCAAGCTAGATTTCCAAAGTATGAACCCCTTGGTAGGTTGGTGATGATATCGACCCATCACTTAGGTGGTAAGGTACTAACCCTTCGCTAGGTTGATGAGTACAAACCCCCATCTAGGTTGGTAATGATGTCGCCTTATCACCTTGGTGCCAAGGTACAAACCAATTGATGGGTTACCAAGGTATAAACCACTTGATAGGTTAGTGATGATGCCGCCCCATCACCCTAGTGCCAAGGTGCAAACCCCTTGATAGGTTAGAGAATGGTCACACCCTACCTCCCATGGTGATTGAGGTGTACCCCTTAATTGGTTATGGTCAATCCAACACTATATATACATATGTCATATACATACCTTCCTTCTATCATTATCATAACATTATATACATACTCTTATTTCATCATCATAAATTCATTCATAACATTTCTCATAGATCATTTCATCATCATAACATAAGACATGTTTTGGACCTTCAATTCCTCAATAAATCATAATAAAAAATTTTATGAAACACTTGGCGGGTGTGTAATGGGGGTAAAAGACCATGCAATTTAGAGATGAAAACACGCAAGAAAATCAGTGATAAAACCATCAATCAACACCTTGCAACACTCCCAAGACATTCACATCAAAACCCCTTATCTAGTTGAACATTAGATCTAAGATCTAAAGCTCAAAACATGCTAAAACAACCATACTTGCATAAACTCAAATTACTGTGCACTAAATTTCTCAATATACAAGACCCACATGTAAAATCTACTTTAAATCATGCACTATTAATAAAAAGAGGGTTTAGGCACTATGGGTGGAAGGACCCAATGGTTCAACACCACATACCTTAGCTTGGGAGATGTTCTTGATGAAGAATGAAATTGGAGGCTTGAAACTTGAAGGAAATCCTTAGATTCGGAAGAGATTTGGACACTTGATTTTGGAGTGAAATATTAGTATAAGGGTTTGAAAGAGTATTCAATTAATACGATGAATAACGTAAGGGTATTGAGACCTTGGATGAGCATAAAAACGTCAATCTAGAGCTTAGAAAGGGTGAGAAAGGACCGACATAACCCTTCCTAAAAAGTTGTCTAACGGCTATTACGGGCCCCGTTACAACCCCTCGGTGGCACTAAAACTCATAGGACCCCTCACATGACCCTTAGGCTTAATTTTGAAGTCTCTGGAAATTGCTACAAGCCTAACCTACGACTGTTACCCCAACCTACGACTCGTAACAGTGGGCTCGTAGTGCAACTCTGCATTGGCAGTCTTTAGTAAAATGACCATTACTTTTGACTCTGAACCTCTAAATGAAGTGAAACCAAGTGCATTAAAAACCTAACTCAAAAGGATTTCATCTGACAAGTTGTGGGCCACCCAACTCCAAATGTGCTAAAATATATGCTTGTTTAAAATTGACCTTTGCATGAACCATCACCCAAAACTCAACTCTTAGGGAAGTGTTGAACTCTTTTAGGTATCAGGAGTCTTCCATGAATCTAATACGACCCTAACCTAACCCAATAAGGGTTGAAACATGGATACAAGAGCATGGAGATATGGGGTGTCACAATATCTCCCCTTTGGGAACATTCCTCCTCGAATGTGGAAGAATAAGGCTTGAAACGCTTGAATTAGAACATGAAACTTCCAACCATAATATCCATTGCATAGCTTACTAGCTGAAAATCATACTGTAGCTAAAATGTATTCAAATCATTCAAAACATCATTTTCAAAATCTTAATAGAAGTGTAAAATTACGATGTGTTTGCCAACTTAAACATGAATGCATATGAATGATATAGGGGTTGAAACATAAGACTTGGAATCATAGAAGGGACTCGACATGTTATCATAAGCTTGAGTAGAATGAAACAAATATGGATATTGCTTCTCCTTTCCCACACCAACTTCCCGAGAGGCATATACAAATAAATGAGTCCTCCAAAGAGGGTCTTGGCGGACACCACTATATTATCATTCAACTTCTCCATTCACCCATCCACACCTCTACCAGGACCTTCTCTTAAGTGAACTTATCCTCTATATCATCCACAATCTCAAGGAGTGTTATAGCACTAGAGGCACCAACATATCCCATTAACCTAGAAGCATGAAGAATCGAACTAACCCGACTCCTATCCATAGGTAATCCCCAAACTTATGCAACCTTACTAACTTCACTCTACACTCGATATGGGCTCACAATCCTTAACTCAATTGGCAACCTTAAATACACCTAACCTACTTGGTACCATAACCACCATCTAACCCTTTGGGAGATAACCTCCACTCTGTCATCTTCTTACCTAAAACATCCAACTCTAATAAGGCGGAAATCATGGTCTTGCTTAACCTAGACCTCTTAACCAAAGAAGATTTGGAAACCTAAAGAACACTATTCTACCATTCTCAACTTCTTTCAACCTAACTCCCTATCCAGCCAACCGATGGACTATACTAGTCACCTCCTTACCACTATTACCACAACACTAGGATATCTATAAGCACCCTACTTAGAGCATCAGTCATATCACTAGCCTCAACATGGGAAAAAATGCAGACTCATATCATAATCCTTAAGGATTTCTAACCACCTTCTTATTATCAACAATGCACACCTACCTTATTTAGCAGACAACCTTTCACTCTCCAAGACATGCAACACTACCCCCAAAGATTCACAAGATCTAAATAAATCTATGCTCTATCGCTAAAGACGGCCACCACATATCAAGGTAGGGTTTTAAGACCCTATTCTAGAGACCCATAAACATAGCTGATGCATAAATCAATAGAACAACTCTGCTAATACTAATAGTGCTCACTTACAGACAAATCTCTAATCGAAGATCAATCTTAGTGAGGCGACTAACCCATTGCAGTTGACCAAAAAGACCGACCTTCCTCAACCATCATGTTAAAAACTTACAGGTTCTACACTCATTGCAAACATGTTATACAAGTAGCCCAAGCTACCCCAAGACCTCCAACACATCAAGCTAAGTTCAACCAAGATCAAAAGGCAACACTTCTATGTAATAAGAACATTGGCTACACTTACAGATCAATTGAACCTTAAGGCAAGAATGGACCTACCTCTCTTTGTTTTTACCACTTAACACCCTCCCAATCAAGATGGGTTCATAAGGGAGTCGGAATCTAAGTCTATGGGTCCTACTATCCATGAAGACACAACATTCATGCAACTATCCCATCCCAAATATAACATCACAACCACTACACCAACTCCAACAAGTCATAAGGCTAGACCTGATGCAACATGAACATAGAACAATACCTATGAACATTCTAGTAATAATATACTCAACCAATAGGTAGACACCAAAGGTTCACATTATAACTTGGGACATACAAGAAGCCCATTAGCAACTTAAAGTAATAATGAAAGGAATAGTGAAACTCATATCCATCAAAAATCAAAATCTTCAACTTACTTTCCTTCGCCTTCCTCTTTGAAGCAGCATGGTCAACTAGAAGAGCAAAGAAATTCAATAGAGGGCAAAGCCCCATCTTACTTCTAAAGCATGACATAGACCATGAAGAAAGGAAATATTTTCGAAAATGTATCATAGCCACTTTCTCATAGTTATGATGCATAACACAACCATAAATAAGACTCTAATTGACATGATGTGTTGGACCCTGAGGATATATCAATCTAGTGCTCAAATATAAAGTTTGTCATGACCCAAGCCTAGGACCTAGATGTGACCGACGAATGGAGAACTCGAAGGAACCCCAAAAAAGCCTCATAGCATATTATTAGACATCCTTGGTCACGAAAGCAATATAAAACATCATAAGAAACATGAACAAGGGGAAATGGGACTAAGGGAGAAAGAGAGTTTAATACTTAAATAACATAGATGAGTCAAAGCTCAAACTTAATACATAACTTATCCAACAACACCTCTATACATAGACACTTAGCGGGGCCAAGACAAAGCAACCAGGCTCACCCTCATAAGCAAAATAGCAATAAAGAAGAAGGAATCAATACATAACATAAGAAACATAGACCAACATCCCCGAAATGGAGGACTCATCAATACGCTTGAGTGAAACCGTACTAGCCACGTGGGTTGAGTTGCTCAAGTGGGGCTCCAGTTCCTACATGGTCCTATCATGCAGGCATATGGTGTACATTAGTATATTGGAATATACCAAGTATGTGTGATACAATACAATAAGAGATAAACATTATAATTCAAAATGCATAACAATAGTTAATAGGCATAATATATAGCAATATGTCATGTATGACCAATGCATAAGTAAAACATACTTAAGTAACTTATGCTTATATAGGATATCATATGTGTGGGAGAGACCAAGAGAGATTTCCAAAGTATCAACCCCTTGGTAGGTTGGTGATGATGTTGACCTATCATTTAGGTGGTGAGGTACTAATCCCTCACTTGGTTGATAAGTAAAAACACCCATCTAGGTTGGCGATAATACCGCCCTATCACCCTGGTGCCAAGGTACAAACCCCTTGATAGGTTACCAAGGTATAAAACTCTTGATATGTTAGTGATAATACCACCCCACCACGCTGGTGCCAAGGTACAAACCCCTTAATAGGTTAGAGGATGGTCATATTCTACCTCCCAAGGGATTAAGTCGTACCCTTAATTGGTTATGATCAATCCAACACGCTATATATATATGTCATATACATACCTTTCTTCTATCATTATGATAACATCATATACATACACTTATTTCATCATCATAGTATCATTTATAACATTTGTCATAGCTCATTTTATCATCATAACATCATTTATAATATAAGACATATTATGGACCTTCAATTCCTCCATAAATCATTACTGGATATTTTATTAAACACTTGGTAGGTGTGTAATGGGGATAAAAGACCATGCAATTTAGAGATGAAATCATGCAAGAAAATCAGTGCTAAGACCATCAATCAACACCTTGCAACACTTCCAAGACATTCACATCAAAACTCCTCATCTAATCGAATATTAGATCTAAGATCTAAAGCTGAAAACATGCTAAAACAACCATACTTTCATGAACTTAAATCATTATGCAGTAAATTTTTCAATATACAAGACCCACATGTAAAATCTACTTTAAATCATGCAGTATTAATAAAAATAGGGTTTAGGCATCATGGGTGGGAGGACCCAATGGTTCAACACCACATACCTTAGCTTTGGAAAAGTTCTTGCTAAAGATTAAAAATTGAGGCATGAAGCTTGAATGAAATCCTTAGATCCAAAAGATATTTAGACACTTGATTTTGGAGTGAAATATTTGGTATAAGGGTTTGAGAGAGTATTTTATAAATACAATGAAGAACTTAAGGGTTTTAGGACCTTTAATGAGCATAAAAATGTCCACCAGAGATTAGAAAGGGTGGAAAAGGACCAAAATTACTCTTCCTAAAAAGCTGGCTAACTGCTATTACGAGTTCCATTATGACCCATAGGTAGCACTATGATTTGTATGACCCCACACACGACCCCTAGACTCAATTTTGAAGTCTCTTGAAATTGCTCGAGCCTGACCAATGAGTCTTAGCCCAACTCATAGTGCAACTCTACATTGGCAGCCTTCAGTAAAGTGATCATAACTTTTGACTCCTAACTCTAAAGGAAGTGAAACCAAGTGCATTAGAAAAATAACTCAAAGGGATTTCATTTAACATATTGTGGGTCACCCAAATTTCCATCAATCTCGGATGGAGCCAAAGATTGACTATTTTGTGGCCTTGGAGTATGATGGAATAAAGTAAAATGGCTCTTTAAACTATCTGTGCTTTTTTCATTTGTGAAGTAGCAGTTAGTCACTGTAACTTTCGACGCTCCTCATGGGTCATCTGGAAACAGCCTTTTTATGTTTTTAAACATAGGGGTTAGGCTGCGTATATTCGACCCCCCCAACCCCGCAATGAGCGGGAGCCTTTTGAGGCACTGGGGTATGTTGTTGTTGTGGGTCACCCAGGTCTAAATGTGCTGAAATTTATGCTTGTTTTAAGTTGACCATTGCATGAACCATCACCTAAAACTCAACTCTTGAGGAAGCCTTGAACTCATTTATGTATTAGAAGTCTCCCATGAACCTAATACAAACCCAACCTAATTAATTGAGGCTTGAAATATTACAAGAGCATGGAGCTACGGGTGTCAACTAGGTTTTCTAGAGGATAAGTTGACCTATGAGGAGGTTCGGGTGGAAAACATATGTGAACATCTGAAAGGGTTGAGGAACAAAGGTGTAACATCTGTCAGAGTTTTATGTAGCAATCAATAAGTTGAAAGTTCCATTTAGGGATCCATACCTCTTTCGTTATATTCCTTCTTGAGATAGCAAACTAAGTCCTTTCTATGATTTCAAGTCCTAAGTTTTAGCCTTTAGGTTATTTTGCATGCATTCATGATCATGGTAACAAGTTTATAGCAATGTTTGACACTCATGTTGAAATTTTCCGAAAATGAGGTTTAAGTGCATTAGTTGCAACCATGTTGGGCTGAACATTCATAATTTTTTCTCTAACCCATGTTTCTTCCATATTCGGGGATAAATGTTCCTAAGTAAGAGATATAGAAACACCCCACACTTGCCTAGGAATGTCCCATAATTGTAATTCCATTATATCAGCAGGGATATTTAAACACCCCTCCACGTAGCTGGAAAAGTCTCTATGATGCATTCTTTTTGAATATCTCAAAATTCGTGTAGAATTTCACAAATCCAATTTCATATTCTTGTTTAGAGGGAAGAATTGGGTGGTGAAACGAGTACCTACAAGGCATACTTTGTCCACGCCAAGAAAATAATTTTTTGGCAAACTTCACAAAAATAGTAGTTCTCCGCGATCAATCTGCGATGCGGACTAGTTGGAAAATTTGAGAAAAATCATTTTTTTACTCTAGGGAAATTCATTAAGAACCTAACACCTATATCTATGAAAATCAATCATTTTTAGCCCTTCTTAGCCCTGAAAACTCAGAAAAAACTCTCAAATTCCTCTCTAATCTTCATCTAATTCTCCATCTATTCTCAAGATTTTCAAGAAGTTTTGTTGGAATTCAAGAAAACTAAGTCAATCCCCAAGTCCCTCCTCAAGTTCTTCTTCAACAAACTCCAAGATTAAGGTGTGTGGGTTTTAACCATTGGGTCCTTCCACCCATGGTGCCCAATCCTCCTTCTTACATAAAAGTGGCATGTTTCAAAGTTGATTTACTTATGCGTCTTACTTATTATGAATTTGACTATGAGTTATGTTGGGGTTTCATGAAATGGTGATTAAAAATACATGTTTGCTTATTTTAAACTTATACTATGAGATGGTTTATCTATTATGACTATGCATGTTTTGAGCTATCAATCTATGATCTATCTTGAGATTTGATGACGAGTTTTAATGTATATTACATTAGGGTATTACCAAGTGTTGGAAAGTTTATGTACTTCAAGTTTTCTTACATTATTTCACTCTTGAATTGCATGATTTTGTTCTAGCATTGCACATCCGCCAAGTATTTGATAAAATATCTTTTTAAGTATTCTTAACATTTTGATGATCTACTGGTTGATTTATGAGTCAAGAGACCTTATGATGATTTTGGGCTTTCTTGAGATGTGTTTAGTTCATGAAAATGTTGATGATATTGTAAAGTCGAATTAAGTCCTTTTCTCAGTGATTTTACCTCTTGTGAGCCTTTGATGTTGATATTAATGCAAGGGTATTGTTGATGATAACCCATTCTTATGTTTGATGATTAGGCTGACCATTTGAGGTCAATTATGTTAAAAGCTACTCGTGCCATGTCTTCTATGTTTATTACAAATTATTAAAGCTATGTTTATTTTAAGAATTCTGTAAGATTAGACTTAGCACTGAGTGGACTAAAGGCGAATCCCCAAGTCCCAAAACTACGTGTCATCATAGATGAAGGGATTGAAGGCAAGTCCCTAAATCCGTAAGAGGCGAGTACCCTACATATGAAAGCTTGAGGCGAGTACCCGAGTCTAGGAACTAGAGGCCTGTACATGGTTCACGTAAGGCTTACTGGATCCACTTAGGCATTAGGAGGTTCAACTTGGCAAGTAACTTCCCCATTTCTTTTGATTTAGGGTAGACATCGGGATTCTAAGTTATAGCTCACCTGGTCTTATTTTATGTCGGTTGAGGTTTCTTCCCACACTTATATATTATGTTCTATATAAGATAAATGATTTTCAAAGTATGATTTACTTAAGCATTGATCATACATGCTACATTGTTGTTTTGCTAACTTTAGTTTATCATTATGCACTTTGAATATGTTGCCTATGTCTTGTTGCATTGCATCCTACATACTTAGTATAATTTGAATTGTTGACCAACATACTTCCTCGGAGGGGTGGTTTGTAATAATCAATGGAAAATTAAACTAACTACTACAAGAGTGAAATCAATATGGAAAGAAACTATGATTTTGTATTCCCTATGATTTCCTAACTTAGTATCACCAGATAACCTAATTCTTTTCTAATGTGTAGTATGCAGGACGGTAAGTTAAGTTCACCAAGCCCTTTGGTCGAAAGTGAGACACGAATTTCACTATATGACTTGGCCTATCTCCATAGTATACAATACTAACCTTTACCTATTAGTCCTAGTACAATCTCCCCTTGGCCCAGTTTGGTTGATTAGATAAAAATATATTAACCAAATCTTATTAATTAATATCTTTTCCTATTCATTACTACCTAGATCCAGTCAATAACACTAGGCGGGTTCTTATGTTGGCCACCATCAGAAAACATGCAAAACGAAGAGATTTAATTAATACACGCATGCACACTTTCTAAGAATTATGAATTATCTGATTTTACTTTGTTTGTTTTTCATAGTTTCGACAACCCTAATTGTGGATTTAGTGACTCATACTTTGTGTAGATGCAAGAATCATGAATTAGAAGAACATATTTAAGTACTTACCCAATTGAATTAAGAACGAGCAAATCCAACTTCAAAGAGAATCATAAGATTAAAGATGAAATTAAAGTACAAGTATTCTCAAAGACTCTATAATGTAATCTCACTATTTTCTCTCTCTAATTACTGAGTTCTCTGAGTAATGTCTGCCAACTTCTGAAAAATAACCTAAAAGCCAATTTATAATAAGCAAAATAAAAGTCCTAAATGAAATAGGATAACTGGTCGGCATACCATATGAAAGGGATTTATGGGTGATTGCATTCTACAGCTCGTAACCAGGTCTTGAACAAAGCTACTGGAAATTTGAATTTTAAGTTTACAACCCCCCTCTACCACTTGTAAAGTGGTTTACAACCCATAAAAGAGGTTTTGTCTGATGAATCTTCAGAAAGTCCCAATCTTTAATCCTCAGGGCACGAACCATCTTCTACAACTGGTAAAACATTCCATGACTCGTGTACAAAACTCCTCACTGAAATTGTCCACAAAACGTCTTCACCACTCATAGGATGATTTACGGCCTGCGAAAGATCTCATACTGCGTCAAAATTCAGCAACTTATGGATTTGTTACCAAAATCAAGGCCAAACCTGTAATCCTGCAAATATAGCACAAAAACACATAAAACCAACTAACATCATATTGGGAACATACAAAATTCCTAGTTTTACGCATCAAAAGTGTTGTATTTTGACAGCACAACAATACCCTAAACTTGAATTGTTGTTTATCATCAAGCGACAAACTCAATATACATAGATAATAAAGTAGTACATTGACTTCAACGCAACAGCATGGATCATATAAAATCCAAACTACAATACCCACACCACATTTTCAAAGCAAACTCAAACAGCCATCTAAGAAACCAACACAGCCTAGTGCATATGACAATAGAACTGTGACACGTGACTACTATCACCAATCCATAATTACTAAACAAGTCTAATGCTAACAATGCAATATAAGTACCCTCACAGAAACAAGTCCCATATCTAACACTCAGAGATGTTTTCATGTATAACCTTGGGATAATGCATGATCACTCATTCTCACAAAAAATATTCATGCATCATGCCTAAAACCATAGGTTTGCCCCTATACTCATGGCTAAGACCTTCAGTTACTTGGATTATGATCTCTTTAGCACTTTCAAGGCTTGTAACATAGGCTCAGGAGGCTTTGGTATGGTATTTTGGGAATACAGTGACTAAAGGCCCTCTTTTACATTGTGTTTTTCTACACTTTTGACCTACCAACTTTTTTATTTTCATCTCATTCTACCTTCCTGCTATTACAAGTTTTTCTGGGTGCTTTCTTTTCATTTTTCAGCTTTTGCCTTGCTTTTAAACATCATTTTTCTTTTTAGCTCACAACTAAGGTATCACTTCTTTTTCTTGCACCCAGTACATGATTTTTCTTTTTCTCTGTATCACTAACTCCCCACCTTATATTTGTCTTTTACCCTTATACCATCCACCCTCAACTTAGGCTTTTAGCTTGTGTTGAGGTGCACAATATCCATCTTCAGAACGAGGGCCACTTTTGGTAGCCACCCTCAAATTAGGATTTTGCCTCAATCAAAGTGCACAATATTCAAGGAAGACTAGGGCCAATTTCAGGATTTTACAACCAACAAGGTTAGATTAATCTCATTTTGTAAAAGAATAGGTACATGTTAGGCTCAAACATTAGGAACAAGGGGTGTATTGTAATTTTGGTTGGTAATTTAGGATAAAAAAGGGCTATTAAGAACAAAGTCCTAAGATCCTTTTCTAACCCAATTAATCTACAGTCTAACATAGAGTAACAGGGCAAGTTTTTAGTTAGCACAAAACACATGTATTTAGCAAATTAAGCTAACAACCATATGGCACTAACTACACTATCAACAAAAGACTCTCATATCATGCTTTTAATCTCACATTAACCTTGCTTATAAGAAAATCATTGTCAATACACCTAAACATGAGTGGTTGCAATCTAACTACTAATCAAAAAATATTTGAAAGATATCATTTTTTAAAATAAAACACAAAAATATGCTATATGCCATAGGTATTAGTACAATATGCTACAAATATTACATAAATATCTTAAAGATGCCTGTTCAATAGAAAGTAAATATTTACAGGAAAAAAAGAACACAGGCAAGAAAACCCTAAGATAAAAAAATGGGTAGTTATGGACCCAAGCTACTCAGTCATAACTGAGGCGCATAACTACTCACACCCCATCAAAAAAGATATGCATTGTCCCCACTACACACAATCAAAGCAAAAGAAAACATAAATGGGTCAAAAATCATACTTAGGTGCCTAAGCGCCAGTGTATGGCTGAGTCTGGCCACCCTCATCCTATGTGGTAGTCTTCTCAGTAGTAACACGCTGTCAGTAGAGGCTAGCACCCTTATTGCTCTTGAACTTTCGAGCCTATCGTCTCTCGTCCTCCTGTCTCGACTCCCTCAAGATAAACTCGAGCTCCTTCGACTTTGTAACCCTAACACGTGAGTGCATAACATATGGGTCATTATTCTGTATACATGGTCTCTTCCTATGGGAATACTAAATGGGCTCATTAGGAGTAAAAACAACTACCAATGGTACCAAATGCATTGTCTCTAGTACTGCAGTTAGTGCTGGCAGTTCTATTGTAATATTGGCCTCGGAGGTACTAAATCTCTGTCTGAAGGGATATCAAGTCTGATGGTCGGGCCATGCGCAGGCTCTATTCTATCCTCACCTCTAGGTATCAATGCGGGAATCCATGGTAGAGAGGCAGCCTTAAAAAGCAGTGACAGCAAATGCCTACATACGACCTTCAAGTCTAAAATGGCCTGGCGAACCCATGGCCGAATCTGATTAACAAGCTGAGTCAACTGCGACTTGACCACGCTCAAGATACACCTTTCTTTTGAGGTCAAAGTGAATGTTGTCAAAGTAATATACCTAACCAAGGTTAGGATCAAATCCCACAGAGAATATAGAGACTTTCCAAATAGATTCACTAAAAAATAATTCAAATATTAAATACTCAATTCCCCCAAAAAGGGGGGGTTGCAATGATTGATAAGAATTTAAACTAAACTAAATAAAATAGAATACAATCAATAATGAAGAGCAACTTGGGTATTGTGTTCCCCATGATTCACTAACTCAACATCCCCGGATATCACAATTCTCAACTAGAATATCTCATTCAGGAGAGTAATTTAAGTTTTTCCAACACTTTGGTCAAAGGTGAAGGTCAAATTTCACTATAAGACTGGGCCCATCTCCATAGAGTGCTACACTAACCATTACCCACAGTACCAGTCAACCTCCTCTTAGTCTAGTTCGGTTGATTAGATGAGAATACATCATCAAATCCTATTAATCAATCTCATTTCCTATTCATTACCACTTGGATCGAGAAGGTAAATTAGGTCAGTTCTCATGTTGGCTACCACTAGAAAAAATGCAAAATAAAGAGAATTGATTAATACATGCAAATACCCATTCTATGTATTGAAAATAATCTGGGTCTATTTGGCTAGATCTTCATGGTTCCCACAACCCCAAGTTGTGGGTTTAGCCACACATGCTATGGGAAGATAAAGAAACTATGACTTGAGAAAACATAATTAATCTCTTACCCAAATAGATTGAAAAATAAGCAAACCCAATTTTTTAGTCACAAGTGTATTCTCTTCTCCAATATTTAGTATCTAAGTCTAAAATCGTGAAAATGCTCTAATTTTGTGATCTCTATTCTATTCACTCAAAATCTATGTATGTTGCACCTAATAACCTAAAATTTACTGTGTATAGTATTTACAAACAAGTCCCTAAAAATATTTAAAAGAATTGATCGGTGATTGTTATGACTCGCAATTATGATTCGCAACTGGGTTTACGTGTTGTAATCGAGCATCCATATTCAGCTTCTTAAATCTTGGACTTTACTACTATGTAACATCGTCATGAGTCATAGTCTTCTCGATGACTCTTATTGTCCTCTCGTAGTCCATATTTGCATCTTTTAGTCCTTTTCTGATTCTTCTTTGGAAATCTCTATGAAGCCCCTCAATACGACTCGTAGAGTGAACTACGAGTCGTAAAGAAGTTTCATGTAGCTGAACTTCAAGTCTTTAGACTTTTATCAAACACTAAAAATCCCTACGTACCCACTCTATGACTCATAGATGGCTCTATGACTCATAGAAAGTCTCGTAAATCTGCAAAAAACATAAAAGTTTGCAATCTTCCCAAAATTGTGCCAACCTATTTTTCTTGTAAAAACAAACACAAAAACATATAAAAACCATAAATGTCGTATTGAGAATGCATAAAATCTCAAGTTTTAGGCATCAAATGTGTTGTATTTTGACAGTACATCAACACCCTCAACTTAAAATTGTTACTTGTCCTCAAGTGATGACTCAATCTAACTAGATAACGTAGCAACACACCGAACAGAACTTAATGGCATATATCTTGTACAATTCAGGCTCAGGTACTCATACTAACTTCTCAAAACAAGATCAGATAGCTACTTTAGCAAACCAAGACATAATGATGCATCTAACAACAGAACCATGACAAGAAAGAGAATATCCATAATCCACAATCACTGAACAAGTCAAATGCTAACAATGCAATATAGATGCTCTCACAGAAAGAAGTCCCAAGTAAAACACTCAATGATGATTTCAAAATTAACACTGGGGTTGTGCAAACATACTCATACTCTCAAAGATATTCATGCACATTGACTAATACCATAGGCTTGCTTCTATACTCATCACTCAAATTTTCAACTAGCACGACTAGGATCACTCTAAGACATACTAGGCTTGTAACATAGGCTCATGGGGCTTTGGTAGGGCATTTTTGTTACCATAGTGACAAAAGACCATCGTTGAACCATGTTTTTCATCACATTCACCTTACCAACTCAATCTATTTCACCTTATTTTGCCGTTTCCTTCATATTAAAGTTTTTCTGGGTATTTTCTTTCAACTTTTGCCTTATTTTCACAAATCATTTTGCTTTTAATCCCAATCTAAGCATCTTTTTATTTTTCTTTCTCCAGCTATATGATTTTCTTCTTTTTCTACTCATTCTCAACTCCCCACATTATTTTCATGATTTTACCTCTACACCAGCCACCTTCAACTTAGTTTTTTAGCCTATATTGAAGGAAATAATATCTATTCCCTAAAATCAAGGCCACTTCCGGTAGCCATCCTCAACCTAGGCATTTTGCCTCAAACAAGGCTCACAATGCTCAAAGATAGACTAGGGCCAATCTCAAGGTTCATCACCAGATAAGGCTAGGCAAAATAGGTATTTTAGAAAGAATTGATTCATGTAAGGCTTAAATATTTGAAACAAGGGATAGCATATCATTTGATTAGTTATTTTAGGCTAAAATCGACTAATTTAAAGAACAAAGTCCTAGGATCAGTTCTAATCTATTTAATCTACAATCCAACTCAGAGTAATAGGGCAATTTCTAAATTGGCATAAAAAAATATGCATGAATCTTACAAAATAAGCTCACTCACAAATGGCATTGCATCTATTATCAACAAGAAAATCACAGATCATGATTCATATCTCCATGACCCTCACTCATGAGGACAAATTTTGCCAAACACCCAAATATGCATGGTTGCAATTAAACTACTAATCAAAATATTTTTGGTGGGCACAATTTTTCAAATAATAACATACAATAAGTACTATATGCCACATATATTATGTAAACATTATAAACATGCCAATTTAACAGAAATTAAGTATCAACGAGGAAAAAGAACATAGATAAAAAAATCTCGGGATCAACCACTTAATACTTATGAAAATTTAGAAACATATGTGGGTTCCATGAACCATATTCACTACTCGTAGGTTGTTCTACGAGTCATAAAGTTGGCTTGTACATGGGTGCACACTTAACCTGCTCACTGTAACTTTCTACAAGATAGGATTACGAGTCGTAAAGTGTAATATAACTCATAAGCCTAGTCATATGCTCAGCATAATTTGCAATCTTTGTCCTGAATCTATATGCTCTTCATAAAATGTACTTCCATCCTATATGCAACAAACCCAATGTCAAAAGTGCCAATTAAAATTCAAACAAACAATCAACTTAGAATTCAAAAACTGACAGTAAACTCAAAACTATGCTAAATCATCAAAAATGATTGGGTTGCCTCCCAAGTAGTGACTGATTTATTATCGTGGCACGAATAAGATATCTTGAGTACTTAGACTTGCTCAATTACCCAAAACTCGCTTTTTAACTCATTAGAATGCCTCATTGACTGGTGGATATCAAAACTACTTCTTCATCATTCACCCTAAATCTGAGTTGATCGGAATCCATATCCACCAGAGCTCTTCCTGTGGCTAGAAATGGTCTCCCTAAAATAATAGGGACTTCAAAATCAACTTCACAATCAAGAATTACAAAATCCACTGGGAATATAAATTTGTCAACTTTCACCAACATATCATAAAATATTCCCTCTAGTTTCTTAATTGTTCTAGCCACTATTAACAACCTCATTTTAGTAGAAGTATAAGAACCCAAACCAAGCTTCTTGAAAAGTGCAAGAGGCGTGAAGTTTATACTAGCACCCAAATAGTACAAAGCATTTGCATGCTCCATCCGACCACCTATATATAGCATTGATTGTGGCCCCATCAAATCCAAAAAATTGGAAAATATATACTAATAATGAATCTCATCTCGATGGATTAGAAAATCCATATCACCAATGGTACAAGGCATGGTGAATGCATCGGGGTCTTCCTTTTTCTGAACTAAGGACATAATGGTAATGGCACTATAATAATGGAGATTTTGAGAAAGCTCTTGGTTCACATTGAGCTTCTTAGTCATCAAATCTTTTATTAGCATAATGGGGCATTTTCCCTAAAGCTTCAATTATGGGAATGTTGGTGGGCAGTTACTTCAACATGGATAGTGAATGTTTAAACTTTCCATCCTCCTCCTTTTATTGAAGTCTTTGGGGAAAGGGAGGAGGAGGCCTTGGGATAGTGTTATACTTCTTTGGCTCTTTAACCGCTTCACCACATGCCGTATTTTTGGACTAATCCTTCCATCATTCATAACCTTTTCTATAACTATCTCGTCATGCACATCATCCACATCTATCGACATAAGAGGATCAATGGTACTCTTGCCACCCCCAATCATGACTGCCATACAATTCCCCTCATTCTTTGGATTTTGAATTGTATTGCTTGGCAATGTACCTTTCCAGCGTTGATTCAATTGAGCAAATACCTAATGGAATTGTTGCTCAAGTTGCTTAATAGCCAACGAATGAGACTTTTTCTTTTTATTTATTCTTAAAATATCTAATTTCAATCCCCAAAGAGTTTCATCTTAGGTCTCCACTTTTTTCAACAAATGGTCAAACATCCCTTCAATACTAGAGTTGTTTGCCCTGACATAACGATTATGGGGTGGCACATATGGACCTTTCCTAAAATCATCTTTTTTGCCCCAATATACTTCAGATACCCTATTGCTCTCATAATAACCTCGGTTGTCTATATATTCACCTTCTCTTGCATAGTTCTGACCTTGGTTCTAGGAACCTTAATGCCAATAGTCCAAATTAGATCTTGGGCACTGGTCTAGAAACCTACTGCTTGATCTCTCATAAAATAAGCATCTTCATCATAATATGGATCTTCACACATGAGTGCTCGAAGAGGTTGATAGACTACCACATGCACTATTTGTTGACTTTGTTTCATCATAACCTCCATACGATGCGAATTTGGGCAAGTTGTTACATAATCTCCTTGCGTATCTTGGTTTGCACCGAACCCACACTCACGACACAATAGTTGTTTGTAGATGCTCTCTCTCTTTGCCCTCATGCATGGTTGGTTTTGACCACTTGCTCCTTTTTTTTGTTATACTTGTAAACAGTTGATCTAAGAACATGCCCCCCATTATAGTATCGGTATAAGCTTAACTATTTTTATCAAGAGGGCACGGTAGAAGATCTCTACCAATGCATCATCAATAATTTTGTGGTCTGGGATGCATCATAAACACTTTGAAAATTACTCCCATGTTATACTAATTGAATCACCAGGTAATTGTTCAAAATTGTTGATTTGATCTTTTAATTTAAGCTTTTTCGACCTTGGGAAGTACCTTACCAAAAATCCTTCTGTAAATCCACCTAACTGGTGATCGAGCTTTGTGGGAGCTCAGATAGACACACTACTACATTACCCATAAGAGATAGTGGGAACACCCGCAATCCAAAAACATCCATGGAAAGATTTTATGTCCCCATCACGCTCTTGCAAATAAAAGCTACATTATATAGATGGCTATGAGGATCCTCATATGGAATGCACGCAAACAAACCACGATTTTGAAGCATTTGATGCAATCCACTTGAAACTATAAACTTAGTGTCGACCAATAGTGGTGGCAACACTATAGCTCCCATTACATCCATAGACATGGGATTCAATCTATATCAATTCCATCCTTAAGCATTTGCATTGAAGTCCCTAGGTTGTCACCTATTCTCCAAAGGAGGTGGATTGTCATTTCTATCATCAATATCAACATTCTGATTCATAGCTTCATTAACTGCGATACAAGCATTCGCTTGAGCTATTCTTTTGGTAAGCTAAGGGATTGACTTGACTCCTTGAATTGGACATACAATACCTAGTATACCCTATAAAGAAACTAAACAAATAAAAATAAAAACAAAAGTAAAATACAAGAGAACTTAAGAAATTAACACTTAAATTATGCTACTTGTGAATTCAATCAAAGTGTTGTTATATGCCCCAGCAACGGTGCCATTTTTCTTTGATCATGCTCAAGATATACCTCTCTTGTGAGGTCAAACAAAAATTTTCAAAGTAATAATCCTAACAAAGGTTAGGGTCAAATCCCTTAGAGAATAAAAATACTTTTCAAATTGATTAACTAACAAAAAATTCAAATATTAACTACTCAATTCCCCAAAGAAGGAGGATTGCAATGATTGATAAGAATTTAGACTAAACTAACTAAAATATAAGATAATCAATAATGGAGAGTAACTTGGGTATTGCGTTCCCAATGATTCACTAACTCCATATCCCCAGATATCACAATTCTCAACTAGAAAATCGCACGCAGGATGGTAATTTAAGTTCTTCTAACTCTTTGGTCAAAGGTGCATGTCATGGGTCTTGGCCCATCTACATGATGTGCTATACTAACTATTACCAACAGCCCCATTCAATCTCCCCTTGGTATAGTTTTGTTGATTAGACGAGAACACATCATCAAATTTTGTTAATCAATCTCTTTTTCTATTCATTACCACCTGGATCGGGAATGTAACAATAGGCGAGTTATAATATTGGCCACCACTAAAAAACATTCAAAATGAAGAAAATTGATTAATACATCAAAATACTTAGTATAAGAATTACAAATAATCTGGGTTTATTCGGTTAGATCTTCATGGTTCCCACAACCCCAAGTTGCAAGTTTAGCAACTCATGTTATGGAAAGATAAAAGAAACTATGACTTGAGAAAATATAATTAATCTCTTATCCAAATAGATTGAAGAACAATCAAACCCAATTTGTATTGAGAATCTCAAGGTTGAAAGATACAATGAATCCACAAGTGTATTCTATTCTCCAATATTTAATCTCCAAGTCTCAAACCCTAAAAATGCTCTAATTTTGTGCTCTCTACTCTACTCTCTCAAAATTTATGAAATGTTGCGTCTAATGACCAAAAATTTACTATTTATAGTATTTAGAAACAAGTTCCTAAAAAGATTTTAAAAGTTGATCAGCAGTTGTTATGACTCATAACTGGGTTTATGCATTGTAATTGGGCTTTCATTTTCAACTTCTTAAATCTTGGACTTTACATCGACAAAGCATCTTCACAAGTCGTATTCTTCTCTATGACTCATATTATCCTCTCATAGTCCATCTCTGCATCTTTTAGTCCTTCTCTGGAAATCTCTGTGAAACCCTTCAATACGACTCGTAGAATGAATATGAATCATAAAAAATCTCATATGAATAAAATTCAAATCTTTAGACTTTCGTTTAAAACTAGAAATCCCTATGGAACCCACTCTGTGACTTGTATATGGCTCTACGACTTGTATAAAGTCTCGTGATTTGTAAAAACTAGAAAAAATCTGTAATCTTCCCAAGATTGTGCCAACCTACTTTTTCTATAAAAACAAACATAAAACCCATAAATATCGCATTGAGGACATACAAAATCTCATATTTTAGGCATCAAATGTGTTGTATTTTGATATCACATCACAATTCAGCGTGCGATAACCTCTGCATCAGGGCTTGTATAGATGTGATGGCACATAAACCATGCCTACAGGAGTTCCTACGAAGTTGTGGTCTCTGGTATAGGAATAGAAATAGTGGACTCCCTTTCCTTATCTATATTGGCCTATGGGCCCTCTTCATAGTAACATCAACAATGGCGGGGGTAGCCACTACCGGGGAAAACATCTCAGGTATAGAAGCAGGTTATACTCATCGGAGCACCATGGGGTTCTTTTAGCCTTGAGCCTCAATCAGCTAGTCCAACTAGTGTAAACTCCACCCTCCACTCTAGCCAGAGTTTGTATATCATGCAAGGGAATGGGATGGAGGTGGACCTCTTCAGGGTGGCCTCGTGAATCTACTCAGCTATGAGGTTGGCACAATCAATATCATAACCTGCTAGATGTTGGTAACCGATACCACATACTCGGATGTTAATATATTATCAGCAAGAATAGGATGGATGCATAATCAAACAACCACTAATGTTTTGTCAATATACAACATATTTGATGCCTCAAATGAGGGAGTTTTTATGTTCTTAATGTGACATTTTATAGTTTTTATGTGTTTTATGTTTTTCTTGTAGAAAATAAATGTTGGCCTGATGTTGAGGAAAAGTAGCAGACTTTGTTGAATTTGAAGATCTACGAGACACACTATGAGTTATAGCCTTAGCTACGAGTCGTAAGAGGCAGTCGTATTGATTAACAGCTTCAAAATATCAAAATCTTAGAAAGTGAAGTCAGCCATATGAGCTAAGGATATGAGTCAAAGACCAGACCATGACTCGAAGTATGGATTCTTGCAGTTAAATCTAATATGCCAAATGTTGACCGCAAATCCTCGATTACGACTCGTAGGTCACCTTACTAGTAGTGCTATGAATCGTAACTGCTATCGACCAAACTTCTCTTCCTTTTTATTTATAGTATAAATAGTTCAAGTTAGGGTTTTAAAAGAGAATCATCATAAAGACTATTATTGAAGATCAAATTGTAGAGATTCTTGAATATTTTTAGAAAGCTTTTTCGAGAGTTTAGCGTAGATACTTAGGTTTTACTTTGAAGACACAATTTGGGGATTTGAGATCACTTGTAGTTAAACTTCATTCTTCAAGCTTGTGATTTCATCATTAAGGTGATTTTTATTCTTTATTTTTTAGCTAATTTCTCAACCATGTTTATTCTATTCATTGTTTTTGATTTTTCCCTAGCTATGAGTAGCTAAACCCCCACAACTTGGGGTTGTAGGAACCATAAGTAGCTCACTTCTAATAACCCAAATTATTTGCATTTCCTTGATTAGGTATTACATGTATTGTCCATTTTCCTTTGAAATGCTTGTTGTTTGGTTGTGGCCAACACCAAACCCCACCTAATGTCATGATCCCGACTAAGGAAGTGATGAATAGGAAAAGAAAATGGGTGACAAGATTTAATTGATGTGTTCTTATCTAATCAACCAAACTCGACCAAGAAAAGCTTGGCTAGGATAATGGGTAACGATTTATTGGCACACCATGGTTGCCGACGAAGCGCCATGATGAAATTCAATCTTTACCTTTACAAGAGGGATGGAACAACCTAGGTTACCATCTTACATGCAATATCTTAATTAGGGTTATGTTATCCTAGGTATTGGATTTGGTGAATTATGAGGAACACAATTATCAAGTTTCTCCTCAAATTGATTGTCTCTTTGTAATTATTAGAAAAGTTTTTGTAGTTATTTTACTCAAGTCGCAAACCCCTCTCCCTCATTCTAGAGAATATAGTTGATTGGTAATTGAAATTATTGTTAGTGAGTCAATTTGGAGAAAACCCCATATTTCCTATGGATTCGACTCTGGTTAGGTTTATACTTGATAGTGATTGCTTTACTATTAGACTGTGAAAATCAAAGTTTATGGTGCCATTGCAGGGGAATGGGGCTAGGTTTTGGCAAACTAATAGTTAATTCAAGTGTTAATTTATAGATTCTCTTGTATTTTACTTTTATTTTTGTTATTTTATTTGTATTGTAGGGTGTATTAGGTTTATATGCCCAACACAAGGAGCCAAGGCAATCCCATAGTTAAAATCAACTTAGAGATTCACCGAATTGCAAGAAGAATGGCTCAAGAAAACGAGGAGATTGTTATTGATAAAGCTATTGGTCAATATGATAAAGATGTGGGTAGAGAGGAAAATCCACTTCAAAGGGTGAATAGGTCACACCATAGGGACGTTAACGAAAATGCATATAGTTGGAACCAATATTGGTTGAACCCTATGGCCATGGATGTCACAGGAGCGATAGTGTTGCCAACTTTACTAGCCAACACTAAGTTCACTATATCTAATTGTCTCTTACAAATGCATCAAAAATGTGGTTTGCTTATGGGGCTATCTTCGAAGGATCCACATAGTCATCTCCACAATTTTGCGTTTGTTTGCAAGAGTGTGATGGGTACACAAAATCGTTCAAAGGATGTGGTTGGTCTAAGATTCTTCCCTCTATCCCTAATTTGAAATGCAATAACATGGTTGTTAGAACTTTAACAAAGTTCAATCATATGTTGGGCTGAACTACGAAGATCCTTTTTAGAGAGGTATGTTTCGAGGTCCAAAATGCTTAAACTCAAAAATCAAATCAACAACTTTGAGCAATTGTTGGGTGATTCAATTAGTACAATATGTGAAATGTTTACCAAATGCTTGAGGATGGTTCTAGATCACAAAATTATTGATGATTCCTTAGTAGAGATCTTTTATCGAGCGCTCGATGAGAATAGTCAAACTTGTACCGATACCATTATAGGAGACATGTTTGTTGATCAACCTTTTGCATGAATCATCAAAAGAATGGAGCAAGTAGTCAAGACAAATAAAATATGTGGCTAAAGAGAGAGAGGAGCAACTAAAATGTCTTGTGGTGAACACCAACAATGAGCAAGCCAAGGTAAATGAGGAGATTATGCAGCAGCTTTCTCAACTTCACAAAAGTATGGACTTGGTATTGAAACAAACCAAGCAAGTGTTCATACGGTGACACACCAACTTCAAAAGGCACTCGTGTATAAAGAATACTTCTTTGATGAAGATGCTTGCTTAGTGAGTAATCAAGTGGTGGGTGTCCAAAACAATGCCCAAAGGTCCAATTTGGACTATTGGTGGCAAGGTTTTAAAAATCAAAGTCAGAGCTGTAATCAAGAATGAGCTTATCGATATAACCACGGCTATTATTATGAAAAATAAAGAGTAGCGGAGGTCGAGTGGGGACAAAGGAGATAGATATAGGAATTGTCCCTATGTGCCTCCCCATAATCATGAAGTCGGGTCTAGCAGTTCTAGGATTTTAGAAATATTTGACAAGTTGTTGAAAGGGGCTAACCATCAAGATGAGACTCTAAAAGTGATGAAATTGGATATTTTAAGTATTAATGAAAATATAGAGTCTTATTTGGTGACCATCATATAATTAGAGCAACAATTTTGTCAAGTGTCGTCTCAGTTGAACCAACACAAAAAGGGCACTTTGCCAAGTAATATGGTTCAAAATCCATAGAATGATAGACAATGCATGGCAGTCATGACAGAAGTGGGAAAGCACCATAGACCCTCGAATGTCGGTGGTTAATGATAAAGCTTGTGAGAAGTGTATTGGTGACAAGGTTGAGGGTGAGAAAGAAGATCTAGAAAGAAATGGGATGCAAAATGAAGAGGTGAAAGAACAAGAAAAGGCCAAGATGATCTCAAAACCTCCTCTATCTTTTCCCCAAAGACTTAACAAAAAGGAGAAGGATGGTAAATTTAAACATTTATTTTTGATGTTAAAGTAATTATCTATTAACATTCTCCTTCTAGAAGAATTGGAGAAGATGCCCAGGGATGCTAAATACATGAAGGATTTGGTGATGAAAAAGCGTATGGTAATCCAAGAGCTCCAATAATGTAGTGTCATCATAACCAAATTCCTAGTCCAAAAAAGGGAAGATTCTGGTGTATTCACCATTTGTCACGACCCAAGCCTAGGGCCTAGACTTGACACAGCGAATGGGGAACTCAAAGGAACCTTAATCAAGCCTCTCAACTTACCATTACACATCATTGATCACGGAAGTATGTAAAAGACATAAAAACAAGCATAAGGGGCAAAGGAGCTAAGGGATAGCTTGCAAAACAACATCAATAAGGGCCAAGGAGTCATAGCTCATATCATAGATACACAACTTGTCCAACAAACACCTATAGATACATAAATAGAGCGGAGGCCAAGAAAAAGTAATCGGGCTCATCCTCATTGTTAAAATAGAACATAATAAAGAGTCTAAATACATAGATAATAGCTATATAGACTAAGGTCCTCGGAATGGAGGACTCACCAACTAGCTTTAAGTAGGACCAATCTAGTAATGTAGAGAAGGAGGATAATCAACTTGAACACTGATTCCTACAAAGTGATATGATGTAGGCAAGAGTATGTGCTAGTATGTTTGAATGTACCAAGTATGTGTGATGCAATGCACAAGCGATAAGCTTCATAATCAACATGCATAATAATAGATAATAGTCATGATATAGCAATATGTCATGTATGATTACTGCATAGGTAAGACATGCTTAAATAACTCATTCTTATATAGGATATCATAAGTGAAGAATAGACCAAGCTACATTTTCAACCTTGGTTGGTTGATGGTGGTCATACCCATCATCTTAGTTAGTGTGGTACAAACCCCTCAAATGGTTGATGATGGTCACACCCCATCATCCTAGGTGGTGAAGTACAAATCCCTGACATGGTTGATAAGTACGAACCCCAAACTCGATTGATGATGGTCACACCCCAATCATCCTAGGTGGTAAAGTACAAACCCCTCACATGGTTGATTATAGTCACACACCACATCTTAGGTGGTGTAGTACAAACCCTTCACATAGTTGTGTATGGTCTAATGCAATGCTTTATATAGAATTAATCATATTAATAAGCTCATTTCATCATCATATAGTCAATCATATCATATCTTATGCTTTAGACGTTCATTTCCACAAGAAACCCTAGCCAAACATTTTATCAAACACTTGGGGGAGTGTAATAGGGATAAAAGACCATACAATTTAGAGAGGAAATCATGTAAAAAAATCTGTAGAAAAATCATCAATCAATACCTTGCAACACCCCAAGAGATTCACATCAGAACCCCTCATCAAATCCAACATTAGATCCAAGATTTAAAGCTCAAAATATGCTAAAACAACTATACTTTCATGAAATAAAATCACTATGTAGTAAATTTCTAAATATACAAGATCCACACATAAAATCAACTTCAAATCATGTATTATTAGTCAAAGAGAGACTTAGTCACCATAGGCGGAAGGACCCAATGGTTCAACACCACATACCTTAGCTTTGGAGAAGTTCTTGGTAAAGCTTGAAAATGGAAGCTTGAAGCTTGAAGAAAATCCTTAGTTCAAGAAGAGGGTTTTTAGTCTTGAATTTTGGAGTGAAAATATGGCTAAATGTTTTTGGGGAGTATTAGGAAATGTTTTGGATGATATAAGGGTAAAATTTGGCTAAGCATAGATAAAATACGTTTTGAAAACTTTGGGCCCAACACAAAGAATATTTTGGGCCATAAAGGGAAATACTACTATGCAAAATACACCTCTATATGTCACGGAGAGGATGCGGAGAAGGAATAACACTAAAGCACGCCTTTGGCGCGTCGCGAAGGGAATGTGTAAACCTCACCAAAATTTGTCACTTGAAAATTTATAATTGCTAATCTTTCACTCTTAATCGGGGTTAGACCCTTCTCCACCTAATTTTGACCCCCTGATCACAAATATGAAGTTATTTCGACATAGTTAAAATATTTTAAGATAAACAGAAATTAAAATTTTGGGCATTTTGAGGCACACTTTAGAGAACCCTTTTGGGTTGTTACACCATTCATTGTACCATTGGTGATGTAGAGTTCGAAAGGGAATTATGTGATTTAGGAGAAAGCAAATCTGACACCTCTTGTTGTTTTCAAAAAGCTTGGTCTTGGTTATCCTACTCCTACAAGAATGTAGTTGCTTATGGCAGATAGAACAATCAAGAAGCCGGAGTGAATTTTCTTTGATGTGTTGGTGAAAGTTGATAAGTTTATCTTTCCAGCAAATTTCATGTTTCTTGATTATGAGGTTGATTTTGAGGTCCCCATCATTCTAGGGAGGAAATTCTTGGCCACGAGGAGAGCATTGATAGAAATGGATTTTGGTCAACTCAGGTTCAAAGTCAATGATGCAAAGGTTGTTTCTAATATCCGCCAATAAATGAATCATACAAATGAGCTCAAAAGTGAAGTGTGGGCTATTGAGGATTTCTGATGACTCATGGATGACTAAGCCAAGCCACAACATTAAAAAAGGCACTTCTTGGGAGTCAACCCAAGTACTTTCCATATTTTTGAATTGCTTTAAGTTCATTTAGATTGTTTAAATTTCTAGGTAGTGAATTAATTTTTGTTTTTATTTTGAAGACATTAAATCAATTGTGTTGTTTGAAAATTAGTGTTTTTGAGATATTGGTTTGCAAATGTCAACTAAGTGCTGAAAGTTGGATGAAAATGGCATTGGAAGCAATCTCCACGACTAGGCGTACTCGTAGGCGTGCCTAGTAGAGGCTAATAGTGTTCTATAGAAATTGGCACATAGGCTAAGAGCCAACCTTATAATTCATAGTCTATGTTACGAGCCGTAAATGGGATTCATAGTGCCCACATATAATTATTGAATTTTTCTAAGTGTTAGGGTCTGCTATGTAACCATGGTCTATGAGTCGTAGGGAGCCCTATGACTCGTAGTCGAGGTCTCACAGACCCAACTCAGGGATTTTTAAAAGTCAGTCTAGTCAGGGTATTTTGAAAGGTCAAAATTCATTTTGACCCTTAAATCCCCCAAGTCAAACCTTAACATTTCCCAAAATAACTTCCCCATTTTTCCCGATCACTTCCCGACCAAATTCTGACGTGCCCATGTCACTTTTTTGGTAAGTCACTAGCGGCTAGGGTTTCAAAACCCTTCTTTTCCCTCATTTCTGTTCTTCCTTCATATTCATCCTCTGAGGATGTTTCTTTGGCTACTTTCATACACAAATAATATATCTCTTGAACTGCTTGAATGATTGTGTGTTTGAAAGTAGTATCAAGAATATTCTTGGGGAAACATATGCATGTGAATGAGAACTAGGGTGTTTGTTGATTAGAATTCTAGGAGGTTGACCCTAATTGTGAAATTTCCTTTATTGTTGGGTTGTGATGATCATGTCTTATCATGAATCATCGATTAGATGTTAGGACTGAGTGTATGATGGTTAGTTGATTGATTACCTTATGGTGGTATGAGTTTGTGTCGTGGGCATGTTTATCATGTTGAAGATGGTGGTCTTAGTGACTCTTTATATACTTGTCAATTCAATTCCATGAACATTCATGTTTTTGTGCAAATGATTTAGTTATACATTCTGGGATTGACATTTTTATGATTCTTGGATGTGTTGGGGAGTTGAGGTTTGATTGTTTGATTTTTTTATGAATTTTGGTTTAATTCTTGGTTGGAATAGCATGCTTGGGTGATGGATGTATATTTAGGTTTATTATATTATTAAAATCTTGCTTCGATGAAGTTTATATTTTTGTTAAAGTGAATTTCATGGTTCGTTTGGACAACTATTATTTGTCTGGTAAGGTTGAAGACACCACTACTGTCTAATATTCCCTGCTATGAAAGTTACCTATGACTTGTAGAAGGACCTATGAGTCATAGTGGCCCCATTGAAGGGAGTAACAATTACCTATGAACCCTTAATACTTGCCATACGAGACCCACCTATGGGTCGTAGTATCTGCTATGAATCGTAGTGGGGTCTCGTGAACATGCCTTGTGTTTACAAGATGTTACTCCTAATTGGTACAAGCCAGCCTATGGCTCATAGTCTCCACTATAAGTCGTACATATGTCTCGTAACTGATTCACATGTGATTTTTTTCTCAGGAACCTTAGGACTATGAGGCAAATATACGACTCATAGGTCACCCTACGAGTCATACCTGTGCCTCTTACGTGGAACCTGTAATTAGTGCACTGTTAATTTTTATGTGTTTCCTTTTTGTTTATAGTTCTCTTTACTTCTTTCTTTTCTTGTGATGATTGTTTTGGGGATGATTATGAATTTATGATGCAATTTTCAGGAACAATGCGCCAGAGAACTAGAGGTGCTGCTATGATAAAATTTAATAGATGACTGAGGGATGAAAATACAGATAATGACCAGCCTGAGAGGTTAAGTAAGAGTACCTCCCAGTCCATTGCAAATGTTAATATAGACTGGACAGTGTCCAATGATACACCTCAGGATGAAGCGGCAGTAGAGTCATCTGTTAACCATCTATCTCCGCCGTTGATCCTCATCATTACTGATGGGGAATCAAAGACATGCAGGAGATCTATGAGAAGGAACTAGAGCCAAAGGAACAAGGAAAACCTATCAGACTGTTTTATGAGGAGTCCCAATTAAATGACTCAGGTTGAGTCAAGTTCCTACTTTAGAGATAGAGATTGATCAACACGGAATCCAGTGGTTATCAGAGTGGCTAGGCATATGCCTGAGACATTTCCTCTTGAGATAAGAATCTAGTGGCCCTTTAGAGACTCGTTCCCCCTCCACTCCAGCTGCACCAAATCAGCCACTCTAGCTGCACCAAATCAGCCACAACAGTTGACACCGAGGCGAGGCCCTCCATAGCTACACCTACACCAGAGCTTTCTACTTCACATGTTACTTTTGCAGACTTACCTATTATGTTTGCTTTTTCATTTTAGGCTTTGATACACAGGTTAACCAGGATAGAGGCCTAATTGGGCAACTTGATGAACTAGATCAAGCCATGGGTTCATCAGATAGTGCAGGACTCATAGAAGTAGTCCACGACATTCACCCTAGTTGGGTTGTATCATAGAGTTAATATAGTGGATGCTAGGGTCAATGCTTTCAAGTCTAGGGTCCAGAAGAGGCTTCAGGGAGCTCGTCCTGCATATTTACCTGTCATATAGGAGTTGGCCAAGTTCAAAGCTGACATGATGACATTATTATCAACCTTGTAGCAACCCTAGAGAAGGCGCACCTTTGGGTGAGAACTTGTTTGATATATTTCAAGATCACCCATGTGCCCTCGGGAAGAGGCCTATGGAGGGTGATGATACAAAGGTGGCGCAGAAGTGACTGAGAACTACTAAGGATGCGGCAAAGCTCGAGGAGTAGATTACTGAACTGTTGATTAGAGAGTCTATACAAATAGAGAAATAGAGGCAGGCTCAAGAGCAGTAGAGAATACATAGAGCTAATACCTCAAGTTCAGTTGCAGCCCTGACTACCCGGGAGGAGAGAGAGGCTCAGGACCTGAGTTATGCCGGTGCTTGAGCACCATGTGCTTGGTACTTTTGACCCTCGTGCTTACTATGTTTGGATACTGTGTTCCCGTTACTATATTTGGATAATATGTTTTTATTGATGTTTTTGGATAATTTGGTTTCTATTACTATTTGGATGATATGTTTTTATTTAGTTTTATAATATATATCTACTTTGAGGACAAAATATCATTTTTTGTGGGGTGTGGGGAAGTTATGGATTTGAGTGAAGTTTGTGTAGCTGTTAGTCGACAACTTTCCTACTTTTGATATATCAAGATTTTGTTGTCGTGTCTCTTTTTCCTTGTGGATGATTTTTCTTTTATGTTGAACCGGAATATTTTAGGTGTAATAGATAATTTGTGGATATATGGAGATTAATACTTTTGGAATGTATACAGTTTTGAATGATTTTATTGAATGTCTTGAAAAATAGGTACCCATAAAATATTTTGGGATTGTTGGTTAATATTGCAATCTTGCATGTGATTGGTCTGGAAATGTTTGTTCTGATGAAGCGAGGCAAGCTGATGCTTGAAGCATGACCTGTGAGTCTATGTTGATTATATATGCAATGTCATGTGTGTGAGAGCTAATTTTGTCATATTCGGGCATTATATACTAATTCAGAAATTGCCTTATTACTTTGTGATTGGATTGGAGATTATGTTGATTAGGAAGGGATCTTAGGTCATTGTTCTTTAAGTTAGTCCACTTTTACCTAAATGACTCATCAAATGAAAGAGTGTATCCCTTGTTCCAAATGTTCGAGCCTTGTATGTACCATTTTTTTCTTGATACCTAGCTAGACTAACCTTGTTTAGTGAAATACCTTGATATTGGCCCTGATCTATCCTTGAATATGTGAATCTTGAGTGAGCCAAAAAGCTTAAGTTGAGGGTGGCTACCAAAAATGATGTGATTGGTTGGTAATGAAAGAAAGAATGAAAAAACATGTACTGGGTCAGAGAAAAAGAAGACAAATTCCCTTAGAATGAGAAAAATATTAAAATGAGTTCAAAAATAATGCATGAGCTTAAAGATGAAAAGAAAGTACCTAGAAAATCTTGAAAGTGAAGAATAAGGGAGGACGAAGTGAAGATGGTTGAGTTATTAAGTTGAAAATGTTGAAAAACGTGGTTCAAGGATAACTTTTAGTCACTAATTGCCCAAAAATACCTTAGCAAAGCTATATACGCATACGTTACAAGCATATGAAGTCCTAAAGTGATCCTGCTCCAACTAGTCAACAATTCAAAGTGAGAGTATATGGGCAAGCGTATGGTATTGGTTATCATGTATGAATCTCGTTTGAGAGAGTGAGTATGCTTACACAATCCCTCAAACTTCTTTGATTGATTATTTGAGTGAAAAAGAGGGATTTCTTTTCTGTGAGGGCACTTGCAATGCATGGTTAACATATGACTTGTACAGTGATTGTGAATTGTTAATACTCCTTAGCTTGTCATAGTTTGATTGTCAAATGCATCAATTTGCCTTGGTTTGCTTGGTAGCCATAAAATCAGGTTTGTTAGATGCTAGTTTGGGTACTTGAGCTAGAATTGAGAGAAGTATATATCATTAGAATGATTGTTATGTACTTATTGTTGACGTAGCTCGAGTCGTCGCTTGAGGACAAGCAACAGTTCTAAGTTGAGGGTGTTGATGTGCTGCCAAAATACAACACATTTGATGAATAAAACAAGGGCTTTTGCAAGTTTTTAGTGTACTTTTTATGGTTTTTATGTGTTTTATGTTTGTTTTTGCAGAAAATATAGGTTTGCCTAATTTTGAGATAAAGTAGCAGATTTTGTTGAATTTGAAGACCTATCAGGCACACTATGAGTCGTTGCCCAAGCTATGAGTCATAGATGGTAGTCATAGTGATTAACCGCTTCCAAATATAAAACTCTGAGAAATTGAAGTCAATCATACGAGCCTAGGGTATGAGTCATAGACTAGACCAGAACTCGTAGTATGGATCATAGCAGATAAATCCAAAATACCAAGTGCTGACTACGAAAGCCCGATTATGACTCGTAGGTCACCCTATGAGTCGTGTTACCACTTGTAACTACTGTCGACCAAATTTTCCTTATATATTTTTAGATCCTTTTTGTAAATAGTATAAATAGTTTAAGTTAGGGTTTTCAAAAGAGAATCATCATAAAGACTATTATTGAAGATCAGATTGTAGAGATTCTTGAATATTTTTAGAGAGATTATTATAGGGCTTAGTGTAGATACTTAGGGTTTTACTTTGAAGACCTAATTTGGGAATTTAAAATCACTTGTAATTAAACTCCATTCTTCAGGCTTGTGATTTCAACATGAAGGTACTTTTTGTTCTTCATTTTCTTTGGGTAATTTCTCAACCATATTTATTCTATTCATTGTTTATGGTTTTGCCCTAACTATGAGTAGCTAAACCCCTACAACTTGGGCTTGTGAAAAACATGAGTAGCTAGCTTCTAATAACTCAGATTATTTGCATTTCTTTGATTGGGTATTTGCATGTATTGTCCATTTCCTTCAGAATGCTTGTTGTTTGGTGGTGGCCACCACTAAATCCCGCCTAGTGTCATGATCCTGACCAAGGTAGTGATGTATAGGAAAAGGAAATAAGTAACAGGATTCGATTGATGTGTTCTCATCTAATCAACCAAACCCAACCAAGGATAGGTTGACTAGGACAATGGATAACGATTAGTTTGCACACCATAGTTGCCGACCAAGCACCATGGTGAATTTTGACCTTCACCTTTACAAGAGGGATGGAAGAAACCTAAGTTATCGTCCTGCATACAATATCTGAATTAGAGTTATGTTATCCTAGGTATTTGAGTTAGTGAATCATGGGGAACACAATTCCTAAGTTGCTTCTCAAATTAATTGCCTTTTCATGATCACTAGTATAGTTTTGTAGTTATTTTATTCCAATCGCAAACCCCCCTACCCCCATTCTAGAGAATATAGTCGATTGGTGCTTGAAATGATTGTTGGTGAATCAATCTGGTCAAACCCTATATTCCCTTTGGATTTGACCCTAGCCTATGGATAGGTTTATAATTGATAGCGATCGCTTTACTGCTGGAGTGTGCACATCAACTACCACCAAAACTTGGCGAAAACTATACAAAGCTATAATGATATGCTCCGAGTCTGTGGCAACCCAGGTAGGTTCCGAACCCTGCTCAGTAATATAACCAGGCACCTATCTCATTGAGTTAGCTAATCGCTTTCGCTCTCTCATAACCAGTGGGTTCCTTGTTTGCCTCACCCTATAGTCAAACTCTGCAGTTGATTTGGAGGTCGAGAACTCTAGTCCGAATAGCATCCAAGGGATGGTAGTTTCTGATATATCCATCTGTCGGCCCCTCACTCTTATCTCGGTCAGTCTGGGCTAAGCGAGAGGCTTCTTCCCTTTGGGAAGAGTTTTGTGAATAGTGGCTGCATATGAAACATAGAACTCCCTAATCATGGTCAGGGAGTATCGTCCAAGAGATCTAGTGTTCCACTAGAGCCCAATCCAAATTATTGTGTCTTGGAGACCAGGGACACAATCGAGTCTATATGAGATGACTCTGGGCTCCTTATAAATAGAGCAGACTGGCTTACCTCGCTCTATCTATAGCACATCCTCAGGATAAATGTTCTGCATACCCGGGACACACCACCAAAAAGTAAGAACATCAGGTGGTGACGAACTGGGAAATGTAGAGGACTCTATCTCAGATCCATCCTCAAAGCTGGATTCCTCTATGGATTGAGTTATTTAGGTTAAATCGCTCCTGTCATTACCTCCTTCATCAGACTAGGGAGGGTAGACAATAAGAGCCTAAGTGTACCCAGCCCTAACAGCAACTCTGGTATATGGTGTAGCCACCTATGCGTCTAGGTCAATTCCGAGGTCCTCTAGTAAGCCACTCGGTACGGTGGCCTCCTGCTCATCATCTGAGGACTCATCTCGGAGCCTCCTTTATAAGGTCCAAATATCATCGCATTTGGCTTTTGAGGTGATACTATCTGAATCATGAACATATACGTACGTTGGTTAGCCTTACAAATTAAAAATTAAAATGCCAAAATATTCATATTATATTGCAGAAGGGTCTATGAAATCATCTTTATGGGTCGTAGTTTGTACTACAAATCATAATGAGCTTTCATAACATAGTGGTCCAAACAAGTTTTGCCACTGAAAATGTCTACTAGACCAGGCACGACTAGTGAAAAGGTTTACTAGTCATAGAGTGAATTTATACTAGGCAAGGATCTACAAGACCTATCTACAAGCCGTGAAGTATTCTACAACTCGTAGAAGGTCTCGTCTGATGGATACTCAGAAACTTTTAAGTTTCTAAAATCTTTTAGGAGGGGCGATTATGACTCATGGAATGATCCACGGGCCATAAAAGACACTCATAGACTATAAAACTCAGTTACCTGAATTTCTAAGCCCATCACGACCGAACCCACATGAATTTTTCAACATCTATTCTACCAGCATTGAAGCAAAACACCCACACCCATATGATTCTCATACCACAACCAATACACCAACATGTTATTCAACATATATACCCCATCGATAATGCTTGACATATTTCCCCAACTATTTCGACCATATATGAACAATTACTCAATAAAATTACGCATTATGCCATTGCTGATACCCAATTTTGACCGACCTATAATTCATTTTAGGTTGCCACTTGATTAAAATAGGTATTTTTGAAATTTTTAAATAAACTGGTTTATTTTTAATTTTTTCCAAATAATTATGTATCTTAATATAACTTTTAAAACATTCAAAATTTTGTTCACTAATTATTTTTCTATTTTAAAATTTTGTTTGGTCGTTATCCTATTCGTTATTGCTATTTATCTTATGGTATTTATTATTTTTTTAGTGTCATATTTTAAATATAACAATCCCTTAAACATTTTATCTTATGGTATTTCTGTTCAAACAATTCCTTAAACATTTTAGTTTGTTGTTTGCTACTCTTCTCGAATTACAGTCGACAACTTTACATGGCTAGTTGATTCTCAAATACTCAAAACTCTTAATTATTTTGGGATGTGATTAATTCTATCATTCTTCCCCGTTTAGTTGATTTTATGATATTGTTTTTAATTAGAATAATTTCGTGATTAACGTAAAGTTTGTCTATAGTTACACTTGCTTGTTAAAAGAATTATGTAGGAATATTGATATTCTTAGAACTCTTTGATCACTTTAATTAGTTTAATACTCTCCTTTTGACCGTATTATCCTATTTGAAATAAAATATCTTAATATTTCTTTAATTATGGTAAGATACCGTTCGACTGGCTGATTTCTTGACATCGAATATTGCTTACCTTTTACTCAATTCCTTTGTACCGTCATGACTATGTGCTATTTATGGTAAACTATAGCATGTTAGTAGATCTCTCTTGCTTTATTAAACTTAAACAGATTCTTACACAGTCTACTATGGTAAATTTAATTAATCTCTGCACATGATTGCTTCTACTTCTTTGATTAAGGAAAATGTTTCCCATAATTCCCTTTTAATTGATTCTCCTTCCTTCTATTTGCTGTTTCTACTTGCAATATAGTGTGGCTTCCTCTCCTCACTTTTGGACAGAATTCTACACACAGAGACTCTACTCTACATTCTTTTCTTCTATAAACAATTCTCACCATTTTCCCACTACATAAGTTACATCACAGAACCTCATATACGACAGAATAATAGACTACATAGATATATTTTTACACTTCTTCTCTCAACACATTCACTAGAACGAGTCAAACAATTCACACAATTCTGCAAACATCTTTTCATTCAATATATATACTTCTTACTCCTAAAAAAGATATTCTAAAAACGAAAAAGGAAGCATTAACATTTTCTCACTCTCAAAGTTCAAAGTTCCTCTATTTTGTTTGTTTCAAGGTGAGAAAGTTTTATTTAAAAATCGTTTTATTTATTTGACTTGATTTGTCTTTTTTAGCAGGGTTTTTAATCAATTCAAAACATTGAAGAGCTCACCGGAATGAGATTCAGGTTGTGTTCTTTACTGTTCAATGTTTTATTTTTTTTTTATTTAGATATTTATTTTTGATTTGTAAACACTCTATAATAAAATTTGGGGCTACTATTGATATGGGTGGTGGGGAATTATGTGCTACTTATTTTTCATTATTTATTTTTTACTTTTCTTTCTTGTATGATATGTGTGGTAAAAAAATATACTCATTAAGATTAACTAGTTCACCACAGTTGTTTAATTATTTTTCGGATTAAAGACTTTTGACATATTAGTTTTTATGAATATTTACTTGCTATTATATGAATTTAGTAGTGTAAATTTCAATATGGTTTCTATCTGGAAAGCCCTTCTCTTAAGACAATTTTGAATCGAATATTTTTTATTAATTTCTAAATTTCTATAACACCTCATAAAATTATCGAAATGCCCCTAGAACATAATTATATTCATAACGCGTTTTTCAAAACTCCGATAGAAAATTTGAGACTAGATTTGCGATCAAACCAGAAAATCGAGGGGGAAAATGGTCTCGAACCAATTTTAGAGCAGTCGCATCGAAAAACAATTTTCGATAAGTAACGCAAAAATAGTGTTGATTTGTGCCTTTTGCGCGATGCGGAGGGGGCGCGGAGTAACACTTGTTCTTTTCTTTAATTTTTTGATGGGAACTTGACATTCTAAAAATTCGCAAAAATGTACTGGTCCGAGTCCCTGGAGTGTCGCGGACTAGCATACAAGTTTTAAAAAATTTTCTTTTAATTTGAAAAGGGCCTTTGGGTCATTCCCCATCCTATCCTAAGTCTCAAAATGTATTTTAAAACCTTACATTCGTACGAAGGGTTTCAAAACCCATTATTTTCACTAAGTCTAAAGCATATGTTCTGCGAGAAGAAGAAGAAAAATCTTGAGGGTTTCCAGGTTTGGGATCAATTCCCTGAAGAAGGATGAGTAATTCTTCCTCCCAGTTATGCAAGGGTAAACTTAAAGCATGGTATTGTTATCCCATGTGTCCCATAGATGGTCATATATGAGAGTTGATAGTTCTTGAGTCTACACACATGATTCTTGAAGTGTTATCTTGATTTAATTCTTTAATTAAGTTTCTATGGTATTAATGAGTTTCTCATATACAATAATATCTTGAGAATGTTCTTGAAATTGAGTATTTATTTGGATGTATGTTCATACCTTCATTTACATGAACCCTACTTTGAGGTCTATGATTTCTTTTATATAGTATTTTGAAAGACTGAGATTTGATAGTCATATTGAGCTTATTAATCCAGATGATTTCTTTTAGCATATTTTACTGAGTTTCATGAATATAACTGTTGAGCATGAATGAGGATTTAAGAGACAGTTTGGATGTTGTGCAAAGATTATTTTTAAAGTATGATTTTTCTAATGAAACATTTGACATGTTAATGACTTTTGATTAAATTAAGTGTTGAGTCTAAATGATATTTTGAGTATATGTTGATGACAATGTAAATATACTTTTTCATAATAATTTCATTGATAAATGATGGTGATAGATGATATGAGTCTAAAAGGAGATTGATTTGATAGATAAGTTGTGCATGTTTTAGTTTTCGGAGCATTATTGAGCACCTAGTTAGGTTAGGAGTGTCACCCCAGAACTGTGTTTTCCATGTAGGATAGTCATGCAGCATGTTCTGACAGCTCTTGTCCCAAAAGTTGGACAATTCTCTTAGGATCCAACAGAGAGGGATATAGATATTACATCCGTTACCGTGGCAAGTTTAGGCTAGCGTGGCAACAATGCTAATTCATTATGCACCACCTAGCTTAAAGGTCGTGGGATAGGATAGATGTCGGTTAAGAGAATCTCCCAAGTAAGACTGATTGAGCATGAATTTCTAATGGAATCTTTTCTTTTGTAACACCCCACACCTTACAATATTACTACTATGCAAATGAAACATGATATGATTTAGTCAAATTAGCGCCATCTTTAAAAGTGCTCGAATCTCATGTCATATCGGAATATGTGCGTCTAAAGCTTAAGAGGGTCAAGTTTATACATATTTTATGTCAAATTGAGGAGATTACGACCTTAAATGAAGTAATGGAATTGAGTTGTTTGTAGGACTTAAGAAGCTAGCAAGTGAGTCACCTACTTGCTTAGCATAAATTGATAGCTAAACGGAGATGAGGCCTAACATCTGATTTGTCCAAGTCCAATTAAGAATAAAGTCCGTATTAAGGGTGTAACTTTAGCCCAAGCTTTAGTATCATAAATGGACTTTAATTTCAGCACAAAAAGAATATAAAAAGATCCCAAGTACATCACAACACACTTAACCATTTGGGCCCAAACCAAGTGAAGAGAAGTTTGGAAAATGGGCAGCTAAAGCCCATCAACTTTGAGACCTATTTAGGCCCAAGTATGAGAGATAAGCTGCTTCATTACCGACTTAATAATATGTGGTATTAAGTGGTCAAGATGTCAAAAGAAAGTTGGCCAAATTAGGCCTTTAAAAAGGGGTTACAAGCAGCAAATTTCATTCACTCTTAGATTTGGAAAATTTCATCTTTCACAATTTTCTCTCTACACATTCTTAACCTAGCAAAGCAGCCGCAAGGGAACTTCTAGGGTTCTTAGAGAAGTCTTACACCTTGAAGGTAGTGGTAAGTAAGTTTACATATGTATTTAGTATGGTTTTCCTATAAAAACAAGAAGTATATGATAGTATGTTTGTGCTGAAAAATTTGGACAGCATGTGTTTAGAAAGTTGCTGCACACTTGCCTTTTATTTTAGTGACTTCTCTATGGATTTTGGGTTGTCTTATGAAGAGAAATTGATGTTCTTGACATGGATTGAGTTATAGATATTACCCTAAGGTTGCTGCCCTGATTTTGGCTTCGTTTAAGAAATGAGTTCATTTGTGCTATCTTAAGTGTAATGTTGATTGGAACTTGTGGGCTGTTGGATGGAAGGCTATCGGCTCACGTCCTTCATGACTTATTGGGTAATGTTCTAAGACTATTTTAGGACTCTTTATCTGTATAAATGTTGTTGGAATAGTTTGGTTAGAGTTGGAACAGGTTTGGAATTATTGACGTCAAAATATAGCAAAGGGAGGTAACATGATGCTGTTCATTTGTAGGTTGTGTAAAATGTTATATGTTGTGCTTTGTGTGCTGTTCTAAGGTTTTTATGGCACTAAAATAGGCTTCACATAATGTGTACATGCGAATGTGTATTCGAAAATATGATTATAGGCTGAAAGGTTGAAAAAATACGCTTGGGTTTATAAATACGCACTTACTGCCCGTGTGTTATTTTTTTATGTGTGTGTGATTGGGCTGCCAAGATGTATCTATTGGCTATTAATGCTAGTTTTATCACCATTATGTTATAGATAAATATTTGTAGGAATGTAATGTTATCTCAAGGTAGTAACGAGGTCATACAACGAGGTATGTAAGGCTACTTGATTTGGTTTTGTTTGGCATGAAACATAGATCCTTCCTTGGCACAAAAAGGCACTTACCAATTCTGACACACCTATTAACTGTGTCTACACTCTTGGATATATTCATATGCTCCCATACATAGTCACCTTTAAATTTGTATACATAAATGGACACCAAGTTACATGGGTTCTTTTTTCCAAATAAAGTTCACGAGTTGTTTTATCTCATATGCATTTCATTATTTGTGTGTCGTACTCTTTTCACTGTCATATTGTCTTGTAAGATTGTCTACATGTCACATGCTACATATAAAATCCTATATCTACAATATTATGACCATCAAAAGAATCATCTCAAAGGTAATTGAAAGGTAAAGTATATTGTTGGTGGTAGCCCGAGGGGTGGAAGAATAACCTAGCCAGAGATGATCATATCACGGGTGGTATCCCAAGGGGTTAAGGAAGAACCTAGCCAAGGATGATTCTGATACAGTTTGACCACTTATTGTATGGTCATTTGTATTACATGTTGTGCACACACTATACAATAAAGGTAAAGTAATATAAAGAACATAAAGTACATGATCCAAAAGTATAGCCAAAGGTGGTCTCTAATCTTACACCCATGCGTGGTTTCATTTGAGTTATTACTTCGCCTACAGTATGTCCTGCATTACATATTTACTACATTAACCTGTACAGACGTCCCTTACAGAGGACCTGCATTTCATGTTATAGGTACAGGTGCTAGTAGATCTCCCTAGTCGGAGTACAGGACATCCAGCTTCTGTTACCAATCTCCAGGTTGCTTCAGAGCTTTGTATCTAAAGCTTATAATTTTGTATTATACTGTTAATTGAGACGGGGACTATCCTAACCCTTATTAGATACTTTTGCTTATCTACAGGCTTTGTAGACTATGTAAATTAAAGTGTGATCATGTCTGTATTTTAAACACCGTGGCCCCAACGACCTAGCCATATGTATTTTTTTTTGCTTGTTATCATTATTTATTTTCTTAAAGGCATGTCAAACATAGAATTCCCTCATAATATATATAGAAAGTGCATAGAGACAGGTTGGCTATCTTGAGGCTTATCGGCAATGGGTGCTAGTTTGCCCTAACGAGACTTGGGGAATGACAGAAGTAGTATCAGAGCGAGTCAACCTAGTGAGTCTACAAAGCCGTGTCTATGTAGAGTCTTGTTTATCGATGTGCTGTGTACCACAATTATAAGCAGGAGGCTACGTGGCATTTAGGAGTTGTTTCTTTCTTTTCATTGTTTAGATCGTTCCATAAAGCCAAGTGTAATAAGTGCATTATATCTAATTCCTAAATTATTTTGTACAACAAGTATTCTAGAAAACAGGCAAAACAAAAGTAAAGGGAAGGGAGTAGAAGTGGTTGTTAGTATACCTAGTGAGGTGAGACAATAAAATGAGGTTCAAGAGGAGTCTCTATCACAGACATCTCCAACTCCTCCAGTTCTTGATGAACCTAGAAGTAGTGAAATTCCCCTAGAACTACCTCTTGATGCTATCATGCAGTATCTGAGAAATGCAGTCCAACTATTGGCTCATATAGTTGCTGGTCAAGGTTAAAGGCAAGAAGGTCCAGTTATAGGTATAAGTGGTACAAATAGGGCAGCTGGCACAAGGATACGTGATTTTCTTAATTTTTAGCCTCCATCCTTCACTAGGTCAGATCCTAATGAAGATCCCCAAGACTTTATTGATCAGATTCAGTGCACTTTAGATGTTATGCATGTGACTAGTACAAAAGCTATCGAGTTAGCAATATATAGGTTGAAAGGTGTGGATATATTGTGGTATGAAGTTTGGAAGCAATCTAAGGGCATATATGCACCTCCAAGTACCTGGAAAGAATTCAAAGAGGTATTTCTTGACCATTATTTGACATTAGAGATCCGAGAGGCCCGTGCAGATTAGTTATTGACTTTCACCAAGGGAATATAAGCGTGAAGGAGTATAGCCTTCGATTTGATTCCCTGGCAAGGTATGCTCCTAATATAGTTACCACTATAGCAGATAAATTTCATCGATATATAGATAGGTTAGATATGTATTTATTCAGAGACTGTAATATTGGTTCCTTGAACAAAGATATGGATATAGCAAAAATGCAAGCTTTTCCATAGAAATTGGAGGATCAGAGGCAAAGTAGAAGGATATAAGATTTTGAAAGAGGGCAGGACAAGAGGGCCAGGTCTACAGGGCAGTTTACACCACCCTAAGTTTAGCTTAGGCCTCAGTTTTCTAATAGACCGCCTAGGTCATCATCCTCTTACTATGCAGCCAGTGCTCCATGGCAACTTCAGGGGTCTAGGAAAAATCAGTTTGGTCCAAGAAGTGAAGGGCAAGGTACTCGGACAATGGGATATTCAGTAGGCCAGCAAATGACTCCTACATAGCCTTGTAAATAGTATGGAATAAGTCATTTAGGTACATGTTGTGTTGGGATAAACACTTGTTATTAGTGTGGTATGCCAAGGCATATGATAAGAGATTATCCGAGGAGGCGCATGGGTGATATAACATATTCTACTAGGTTAGCTGTTGCATCATCATCGTCCGTTCAACTAATAGGTAAGGGTAAACAAGAACCTATGGGTCATGGTAGAGGTGTTAGAGGGCCAGCTAGCTCTAACGGAGTCTAGAGTCGCACTTATGCTCTAGGGAGTCAGCAGAATTTGGAAGCTTTACCCGATGTGGTCACAGGTACATTGTCCATCTTTTCACATAATGTATGTGCATTAACTAACCCTAGTTCTACGGTATCATACATCACTCCACTAGTTGCTGGGAAGCTTAAGAGAACACCCAAACTATTGAACAAACCATTTGAAGTGTCTACACCAATCATTGAATCTATTATGGCTAGAAGGGTTTATTATGACTGCATAGTAACTGCTTGTGATCGTGACACATTGGCTAACCTAATTGAGCTAGAAATCGTGGAATATGATGTTATAATGGGTATGGATTGGTTAGATTCTTGCTATGCTACCATGAATTGCCGAACTAAGAGAGTGTGCTTCCACTTTTCATATGAGGTAGTTATTAAATGGGAAGGCAATGTTAGGGCTCCAAAAGGGTAAATTTATCTCTTATTTTAAGGCAAGAAATATAGTATCCAAGGGGTATATATGTCATCTAGTTAGAGTGAGGGATATATAGGCAGAATCACCAACTCTTCAATCACTTCCAGTGGTGAACAAATTTGTTAATGTGTTCACTGAAGAATTCCCAAGCTTACCTCTAGAACGAGAAATAGATTTTGGAATTGACTTACTCCAGTCACTTAACCTATTTTCCTAACTCCATATAGAATGGACCCAACAGAATTGCATGAATTAAAAGAGCAGTTAAAAGACTTATTAGAGGAGGGTTCTATAAGACCTAGTATGTCTCCTTGGGGTGCACCAGTGTTATTTGTACTAAAAAAGGATGGCACCTTGAGAATATGTATCGACTATTGATAATTGAATAAAGTAACAATTAAGAATAAATACCCCTCCCTAGGATTGATGATTTATTTGATCAGTTACAGGGCGCCAAATGCTTTTCAAAAATTGATTTGAGATTAGGTTATCACCAAGTGAGAGTGAAGGATAATGATATACCTAAGACTGCTTTTAGAACACGCTATGGTCACTTTGAATTTCTTGTTATGTCATTTGAGATAACAAATGCACCAGTCGTTTTTATGGATCTAATGAATAGGATATTCAAGCCATTCTTAGATGTGTTTGTGATAGTATGTTTAGATGACATTTTGGTATATTCAAGATCAGAAGAGGACCACACAAATCACTTGCGACAGGTGTTACAGATTCTTCTTGGTCGACAGTTGTATGCTAAGTTTTCTAAATGTGAATTTTGGCAAAAATCAGTGACATATTGGGTCATATTATGTCTGATGAGGGAATAAGGGTTGATTCACAAAAGATAGAGACTGTGAAAGATTGGCCAAGACCAACAACACCTACGGAAGTTTAGAGCTTCCTAGGTTTGGCAGGTTATTATAGTAGGTTTGTTAAATGTTGTTCTTCTATTTTTGTACCTCTAACAAAGTTGAAACATAAAGCAACCAAGTTCTAATGGAATGATGCATGTGAAAGGAGCTTCCAGGAGCTAAAAAATAATTTGCATCTATGCTAGTACTTCCAAAAGGCACTAAAGGGTACGCACTATTTGTGATCTTCAGGAGTTGGCTATGGTAGGGTAATTGCTTACGCCTCGAGACAACTACGGCCCAATGAGAGAAACTATCCAGCATATGATCTTGAGCTAGCAACAGTTGTGTTTGCTTTGAAAATATGGTGCCACTATTTGTATGAGGTTCATGTTGACATATATATTGATCATAAGAGCCTGCAATACATCTTTAAGCAGAAAGACCTAAACTTAAGATAGCGGAGATGGATAGAGCTAATAAAGGATTACTATGTTGATAAACTATACCATCCGGAGAAGGCAAATATGGTCGCCAATGCTCTGAGTCGTAAGGTAATTATGCATATTGGTGATCAAGCTATGGTAAGTCAAGGAGTGGCTAAGGATCTACATCAGTTAGCCAATTGGGAGTTTATCTCTTCTTGAAACTCCAAAGGAGGGGGTTATTGTGCATAATGCTAGAGAGTCTTCATTGGTAATAGAGGTGAAAGTAAAATAGTTCGAGGATCTTATTCTATGACAGCTTAAGGAAAACATGAGTTGGGGTACAATAAAGGGCTTTGACCTTGCACAAAATGGAGTACTTTACTGCCAAAATAGATTATGTGTGCCTGATATTAATGGATTAAGAAAGAGGATAATAGAAGAAACCAATCATTCATGATAATCCATCCATCCAGGATCAATTAATATGTACTATGACCTGAAGGGAATATTCTGGTGGGGAGGCATGAAAAAAGACCTTGCAGAATTTTTGGCTCAATGGCCAAATTGCCAATAAGTGAAAGTAGAACACCAAAAGCCAGAAGGTTATATGCAGTGTTTAGAACTTCCAACATGGAAGTGGGATATGATCAATATGGATTTTGTTACAGGTTTACCTCACTCATTTCAGAAGTTTGACTCCATATGGGTAATAGTTAATAGACTCACAAAGTCAGCACACTTCTTGCTAGTCAAGAGTGATTATATAGCTGACGAATATGCCAAGCTATACCTCAAAGAAATAGTTAGGCTACACGGAGTCCCAATCTTCATTATATCTGACCAAGGAGATCTATTCACTATAAAGTTTTGGAAGTCCTTCCAAAGGAGTTTAGGGACACAAGTGAATTTGACTACAAAATTCCACCCCTAAACATATGGTCAAGTAGAACGCACCATTCAAACATTTGAAGATATGTTGTGAGCTTGTGGATTGGACTTTAAAGGTAGTTGGGTGGACCATTTACCACTTATTGAGTTTGCCTATAATAATAGCTGCCACACGAGTATCAAGATGGCACCTTACGAAGCTTTGTATGAGAGGAAATGTAGGCTGCCAATTGGATGGTTTGAAGTGGGTGAAACCACCTTTAGTAGGCTAGATATAGTACAACAAGCCATGGAAAAAGTTAAGGTAATACAACAACAGTTAGAAACAGCCCAAAGTAATAACGAATCTTATGCGAATGCTAGGAGGAGAGGATTGGAATTCTCAGTAGGGGATTGGCTATTTTTAAAGGTGTCTCTAATGAAAGGGGTTATGAGATTTGGTAAGTAAGGAAAAGAGCCCACGTTACATAGGACAATATCAAATTATTAAGAGGTTCGGGCAGGTTGCATATAAACTAGAGCTACTCCAAGATGGTTCATCCAGTTTTTCGTGTGTCAATGCTTTGAAAATGCATAGGTGATCCATCTCGTATCACTCCTATTGAGGATGTACAGGTTACAGAAGATCTCATATATGAAGAGTTACCTATTGCTATTCTAGATTGAGAATCAAGTTAAGAAGCTAAGGAATAAAGAAATAGCTTCAGTAAAAGTACTTTAGACAAACCAGCAAGCAGAAGAAATAACATGGGAGGCTGAGGACGAGATGAATCAAAGTACCCTTACTTATTTGAAGCTATAGAGGAAGTCCAACATACAGAATTGGGATACTAATAGGTACGTGTGATTGAATACTTAATGTGTTATCGAATATTTGTATAAGTAAATGTTTAAATTTAGTTAAGCTATTCAATTGTCTTAACAATCGAAGACGAATGGTCCTAAGGGGGGAAGGATGTAACACTCCACACCTTACAATATTAGTACTATATAAATGAAACTGATATGGTTTGGTCAAATTAGCACCCATTTTTAAAAGTGCTCGAATCTCATGTCCTAGGGGGATATGTGGGTCTAACGCTTAAGAGGGTCGAGTGTATATATGTTTTATATCAAATTGAGAAGATAACGACCTTAACTGAAGTAAGAGAATTGAAGTTCTTGTAGGAATTAAGAAGCTAGTAGGTGAGTCACCTACTTACTTAGCTTAAATTGCTAGCTAAATGGAGATGAGGCCCGACGTTGGATTTGTCCAACTCGGATTATGAATAAAGTCTGTGTTAAGGGTGTAACTTTAGCCCAAGCTTTAGCATCATAAATAGACTTTAATTTCAGCCCAAGAAGAAAATAAAAAGAGCCCAAGTACATCACAACACCCTTAACCATTTGGGCCCAAACCAACTGAAGAGAAGTTTGGAAAATGGGCAACCAAAGCCCATCAACTTTGAGACCCATTTAGGCTCAAGTGTAAGGGCGAAGATGTTGCCTCACTAGCTTAATAATATGTAGTATTAGGTGGTCAAACGGTCAAAATAAAGTCATCCAAATTATGTCTTTAAAAAGGGGTTACAAGCAGCAAATTTCATTCACTCTTAGACTTGGAAAATTTCAGCTTTCACAATTTTTTCTCTACACTTTCTTAACCTAGCAAAGCAGCCACAAGGGAACTTCTAAGGTTCTTGGAGAAGCCCTAAACCTAGAATATAGTGGTAACCAAGTTTAAATATGTATTTAGTATAGTTTCTTATAAAAACAAGAAGTATATGCTAGTATGTTTGTGTTGAAACATTTGGACAGCATATGTTTAAAAATTTGCTGCATACTTGCCTTTTATTTTAGTGACTTCTCTATGGTTTGTGGGCTATATTATGAAGAGAACTTGATGTTGTTGACATGGATTGAGTTGTATATATCACCCTAAAGTTGCTGCCTTATTTTGTTTTGTTTAACAAACGAGTTTTATTATGCTATCTTAAGTGTAATGTTGATTGGAACTCGTGGGCTATTGGATGGAAGGCTATTGGCTCACATCCTTCACGACTTCTTGGGTGCTTTTCTAAAACTATTTTAGGACTATTTGTATGTATAAATATTGTTGGAACAGTTTGGTTAGAGTTGTAACAAGTTTGGAATTGTCGATGTCAAAATATAGCAAAGGGAGGTAACGTTATGCTGTCCATTTGTAGGTTGTGTAGAATTGTTATGTGTTGTGCTTCGTGGGCTGTTGTAAGGCTGTTTTGGCACTAAACCAGGCTTCACATTATCTGTACATAGGAATGTGTATTAGAAAATATGATTAGAGGTGAAAAGGTTGAAAGAATACACTTGGGTTTATAAATACCCACTTGCTAGCCGTGTGTTATTTTTTTTTTATGTGATTGGGTTGCCAAGATATATCTATTGGCTAGTAATGCGAGTTTAATCACCTAATATTTTGTAGATAAATATTTATAGGAAGGGAAGGTTATCTTGAGGTAGTAATGAGGTCATACAACGAGATATGTAAGGCTAGTTGATTTCGTATTATGTGGCATGAAACATAGATCCTTCCTTGGCACATAAAGGCACTAACCAACTCGGACACAACTATTAACTATGTCTACAGTCTCGAACATGTTAATATGCTCCTATACATAGTCAACTTCAAATCTGCATACATACATGGACACCAAGTTACATGGGTTCTTTTTGCCAAATAAAGATCACGCGTTATTTTATCTCATATGCATTTCATTATTTGTGTAACATACTCTTTTCACTGTCATATTGTCTTGTAAGATTATCTACATATCACATGCTACATATATAGTCCTACAGCTCCAATATTGTGACCACCAAAAGAATCATCTTAAAGGTAATTGAAAGGTAAAATATATTGTTCATTGATGGGTGGTAGCCCAAGGGGTGAAAAAATCACCTAGCCAGGGATGAGCCTATCACCGATGGTAGCTTGAGGGGTTAAAGAAGAATCTAGCCAGGGACGATCCAGATACGGTTTTACCACTGACCAGCTGGTCATTTGTATTACATATTGTGCACATACTATATAGTAAAGATAAAGTAATATAAAAAACATAAAGTACATCATCCCAAAGTATAGCCATAGGTGGTCTCTAATGTTACACCCTTTCATGGTTTTATTTGAGTTGTTACTTCATGTACAATATGTTCTGCCTTATATATTCAGTACATTATCCCGTATTGATATCCCTTACGAGGGACCTATATTTTATACTGCAGGTACAGGTGCTAGTACATCTCCCTAGTAGGAGTATAGGACATCCAGCTGTTGTTACCAAGCTCTAGGTTTCTTTGGAGCTTTGTGTATATTGCTTATAATTTTATATTGTGTAGTTAGTCGAGGCGGGGCCTATCCTAAACCTTATTAGATACTTTTTCTTATCTGGAGGCTTTGTAGACTATGTAAATTAAAGTGTGGTCATGTCTCCTACTTTAAACACTGTGGGCCCAATGACCTAGCCATATATATTTTCTTTCGCTTGTTATCATTGTTTATTTTCTTAAAAGTATGTCAAACATAGAAATCTCTCATAATATGTATAAAAAGCGGATAGATACAGGTTGGTTCTCCTGAGCCTTATCGGTAGTGGGTGCCAGTCCACCCTAACGGGACTTGGGGCGTGACACCTTTCTTTCCAAATGTACATTATAACAAGCATGATTTACCTTAACTTGCATATTTTACTTAGTTAAGATGAGTTAAGTCTTTTGATGTCGAGACGACGTTATTGCTAGATTATTCTATATGTTCCAATTTCATTCAACTATTTTACATACTAGTACATTCCACGTACTGATGTCACTATGTCACTACATCATTTTATGATGTAGATACACAGGATAAAGATCACCAATAGGTGCACCATTGAAGATCCTTGGATGCTCAGCGGATTGGTGAACCTCTTTTACTTTAGAGGGTTCATATGTTATTTTTCATCTTGCTTTAGAGTTAGATACTTATTAGCTTTATTTGATTGAGGTAGACATGGCTCTGTCATTGGAACCACCTAATAGTGATAAAAGCTTCATATACTAGAGTCGGATTGTTGATTGATAAGATTGTGAGCTAGTTCTTCCCATTAACCTTTCATTATAATATTATTTTGAGATTAAAGTACAATGTGCCCATTTACTGCCTTTTATTCTTCAGTTGATTAGTAGAATGTATAAATTAATGAATGTAATTAGGTCAAGTAGTTTGCTTAGGTACTAGCAATAGACTCCGAGTGTCTGTTACGTCTAGAATACCCTCCTAGGTTGTGATAAACTTGGTATCAAAGCATTAGTTCAGGAGTACTAGGGAGTCTATGAAGCCATAGTGGAGTCCTTATTATTGGTGTGAATAGCTCCACATCCATATTTTGGAGGCTATATGACATTTTGGAATTGTTTCCCTTCTTTCAGATTCTAAATCATATGATAGAGTCAAATTCTATGAAAGTTCTTTCCTAAATTGTGCTTCACACAATTGCAGACCATGTCTTCTAAACACACCGTGGACTTGAAGGATACCATAAACACTGAGAAGCTTGAGCCTACTACTCAGCTTATTGTGCATAGTCAGTGGGTAGAAGAGGACAAGGAGAGTGAGATGGAAGAAGCATAAGGTGAGGAGGGAAATAGGTTTCCCTTTTTCCAGAGACCTTGGAAGTATATGCCACCACTAGTGAGTGCACCCACATCTAATAGTGGCTATGATCTGAGGTTGAGAAGAAATCACCCTTTCAGGATTTGGAACCTTTCATTTCGAGAAAGTGTAGCTTGAATACGAAAAGGGAAGCCACTGTGTAGAAAGTATGGAAAATGTCATTTGGGATGGTGTCTTTTGGGAACCAATGACTGCTTTAGATGTGTCCAAATGAGTCACTTCCCTAGAAATATCTAAGGTAAGTCAACAAATCTCAATTCGCTAGATCTACTCCATCAATTAGAGAAAGTCAGAGAAGTGCCACTCCTAGCACGAGCAAGGCCATACACTAGTTATGTGCCACAATAGTTTCCTAGCTTGTGGAATCTGTAACACCCCACATTTTACATATACTAATGCTATATAAATAAATCATGTTATGCTTTGGTCAAATTAGCGTCATTTCTTGAAAGTGCTTGAATCTC
>JAOTQJ010147756.1:0-33553 GCA_025642045.1 Solanum sejunctum
GTTGGGACTTGTGTTGGAGATTTCAGGGATTTGAAACTTCTGGTGTTATGCTGTGGTATGGCGCGAGTTTGGAGGTTAACATCGTTCCCGTCCGATATGCATTATTTTGATATTTTAAATAAAGAATTATTTTGATGTTAGCATACAGGTTTGAATCATATATTTTATTTGGATTATTACTCTCACTTATATTTCGTACTTTCCGCTTTACATATTCGGTACATTTTTCGTACTGATCATCTTCCTTCGAGGGGGCTGCGTTCATGCCTGTAGTACCGACGTACAGGTTAGAGAGTCTTCTTCTTAGGATCTCTGTCTACCATTGAAGTGCTCTCTTTGCCTCAGGAGCAGATTTTTAGTATATGCAAGTACACTCGTTTTCTGTATTTTGCATTTATGTATATTCGAGGGTATGACGGGGACCTATCCCGTCCTATGATTCAGTTCGTATGTGCAGAGATCTGTGGATACATATGGGTGTGGGATATTATATTTGGTATGACTTCGTATGTATGACACATTTGTTGGGCAGTTCTACCGCAGCGGTGACCTTATCGGCCCGCATATATATGTATATTGATGTTTGTTATCTGTTGGGGTCGCTTTTTACAGGTGCAGTTAGTCAGTAAAACAGAGAAAACTCTGCCAAAATTTTGATAAATTCTGTAGCTATTGTAGTTGTAAATCCAGTTTAGTGTTTGCATGGGTGCCCAATTGGCACTAATCACGATCCCTGGGTTGGATCGTGACATTGTATTTTCGCATACCTAGCACATTCAAATATACTATTACATACTTTTTGCCTACATGATCTAACTATATAGGGAGCAGAGTCTTACCTCATCCACTTCTTTGTTGCTAAGTTCACTATGGAAGTTTGCTTGTGGTAAGTCCTTTATTACAAGGACGAGATCCACCTTCTATCCATCTATAATTATGTTATGATTTACTTATGTCTTATATTTTGATGGTTCGCCATCATCCTATCTATAACTTAAAGGTATTGTTGGACGTCATGTAAACTCTATTTATGAGCTTGTTATATTTGATGCTTGTGAAGGTTATGCTTATTTCTTATGTTATGTTGATATTATGATATGATGAAGAGATGTGGAAAGTCCTAAATCCTAACTCCCATAGCGTGAATCATATGATCCCACCCCTTAGGACTTACTTATTGATGTTGAATGTATGATGACAAGTTCCATGCTCCCTATCCTTATAGCTTGAGTCCTAAATTCTCGTCCCTTAGACTTGTGTGTTACAATTGTTTGCTAATGAGTCCTATACCCCTTACCCCATAGCTTGATTCATGTACTCCTATCCCTTATTATTACTTACTAATGATTGAATTGCGCTTCCAAATCGATGATGTGTGAATGGATGGTATGAGGCTTGTTTGGGAGCTTTCGGGCTCTGATTCGCCATGTCATTCCTAGGCCTTAAGCTTAGGTCGTGACAAAGTATTGACCACTCCGAATGTTCATACATTATCCCCAACTCAACAATGTTACCATAAAGAATAAATACTCATTGCCAAGGATTGATAACCTATTTGATCAACTACAAGGGGCTAAGTATTTTTTCCAAGATGGATTTGAGGTCCGAATATCATCAATTGAGAGTGAGGGAATGTGATATTGCTAAGTTGACATCTCAGACAAGATATGGGCATTTTGAGTTTGTAGTGATTTCCTTTGGTTTGACCAATGCACTAGCTATCTTTATGGACTTTATGAATAGGGTGTTCAAGCCCTACCTTGACATGTTTGTGGTGGTCTTCATTGACACCATTTTGTTCTACCCATGGGATGAAGAAAATCACAAAAAGCACTTAAAGGTGGTCTTACAAACTATGAGGGATGAGAATTTGTTTGCTAAATTCGACAAATGCGAGTTTTGGTTGAAAGAGATTACAGTTCTTGGACATGCTGTGTCGAGTGAAGGAATAAGAGCCTGTTTGGATTAGTTGAAAAATAATGACTTTTAAAAAGTTTCTCAAAAACACTTTTTAAAGTACTAAAACTTATTTTAAAAATAAGTAGTTACGTGTTTGAATAAAAGTGATTAAGTCAAAAAAGTCTTTTTAAATGTTTCAACACTTTTTTAAATCAAAATGTCTGAAATACCCTTAAACTGTTACACATTATAAAATATTAATTATTCCTCTAATTTTTTTGTTTCTAAATTGGATTAAATTAGAATTAATTTATTTTAATTCATCTTCAATATAAATTGATTATATAAGTTAATTTATATGTCTACGTTATCTTTAATTTTTAAAATTATATATTTAATAAAATATATGAAATATTTGAGTATTTTTTAATTATATTTATAATAAGTAATGACTATATTTTTTCTTGGTATGAAAAGAATAAACTAAGGAGAAAATAATTTAAAAGAAAAAAAAAAGAATGAGGAAGAAAAAGAAGCAAATATGAAAGAAAAGAAAAACAGAAAGAAGCGAAAAGATGGAACAAAGGATGAGCAAGAGAAAAAAAAAAGAAAGAGTAAAATTTTTTAAAAAAAGAAGAAAGAACAAAATAGGAAAAAAATAGGAGCAAAATAATATAGAAACAATAAACAATCATTATGGATAAAAAGATAAATTTGTTGGTCAAACACAAATAAATTTTCAGCTAAAAAAAAGTAGGAAAGAACTATTTTTTTACTTTTGACTTATTTTAAGCTATTAGTTTATCGACACACGTGTGAGTGTGACGTGTATATGACATATCAAGTTGTATTTATATATATATATTGTAAATAATATCAATAGTATAAAATTAAAATATTGAGTAAATATTTGTACATAAATGAATAAACTATACAATTTTATGTGAAGATAGCTGTACAATTGTTATATGTTGACTTATTGTCGAAATTAAGGTAATGAAAGATCATATGAACCTACAAAGATGAGCAATTGAAATTTACTTAAATATATAGATGTAATTTGTTATAATTTGTTTTGATTTTATGATTTACAAATATATAATGAATAAAGAAGTAATTTGTTTGAACTTATGTTTTACAATCATTGAAAGCATAAGTGCCACCTTAAAGTTATATTCAAATGAAATTAGAAGTATATTCTTTATTTTTTAGTGATAAAAAAATAAATTATTACAATAATTAATATTTATGCAGTTTCTATGTGATAGTATTCTTACTTGAAGTAGGAAAAAATTACAATAGTTTATACACGTTTTTTTTTTCTTTTTTTGATAAACTGTACAAGTTTAACATGCATAATGTGGATGCAATAACTATTACTACAATATTATAGTAGTTAGCATATTTTGAAATTATAATGAGTAGAACAAAGATATTAACATGGGGTTTTCAGGAAATAGTCTCTCTATTTCGATGATAATGATAAGATCTGCGTATATTTTACCCTCCCCAGACCCCATTTGTGGGATTTTACTGAATATATTGTTGTTGTTGTAGAACAAAGATATTAACACCAATTATATGACTAAGAAATTCAATTAACTTGTTATAATAGTACAAAATTATTTCTTATTAAATATAATATAGGATTAATTCTGTAAGAAAAAGAATGACAATTTCAGATAAAATTTCATTCCCCAAAAATCCAAATTTTAGAGTATGATCCAAAGTAATACTAATTTTTAAAACTTAATATGAACTTAATTCAATAATAACTTCAATATCAAATGAACCGCCATGATATACATAATATTTAAGATGACTTTTCTTTTGAATCTTACAAACAAATATTTTTCTTTCTTCATTGCAGTGCAAATTCTATTTGTGTTTTATGCAATATTTTATGTTTTATTTTGAACATGTACAATTTCTATTAAGTTTAATTACAATATCATATAGCGATTAGAAGAATGGAGTAGTCTCATCGCAATTACCAATTTCAAGTTGGGAATTGTTGCATCATAAATAATAAATATAAATTTATTAAAGTTCATTACTAAAAAAAATTTTAATTTTTTTTTACGGCATCATTTAAAAAAATGCTAAAATTAACAGCACGTTGGACTTGACTCTTTTTCATTATAATTTCATATTTGAATATACGACACTTGCTTGTTTTAAAATTTTAAGGTTTAGACCAAATTGACTTCAAATATTTTAACCATAGTTAAATTTATTCCAGAAAATTACTCTCTAGGATAATCTCAATTTTCAAAACTTTAGGAATGTAACATGTTAATATCATAAGTTTCAATAATATTTCTTGTCATCCGCATATAAAGCTTCTTAATAAAATGAGATAGTGTGCGTTAATAATTGTTTCTTTGCCTATTAATCATAAAAATAATATTCTTTTCAAATTTTCTGTTAGCACTTAATTACCACTGCAAAATTCAAAACTGAAGTTAAAATATTGTATTAGTTATTTAAGGTTTCTTACTAAATTATAAGCTTTATTTCTCGAAAAGTTAAGTTCTTTATGAATAAAAAAATATATAATAAAATACAAACCGATGATTTCAAATGTAAATAAGGAATTCATTTACACCGTACGAATATTACATGTGTTTGAATTGTGTGCTTATAGTTAAGGGTGTGGAATCCACTTGGTACATTCGATGTTTTAATTTAATTGTTTGAATTTTCTTTTTAATATATTATGATATATTTAAAATTATATTAAAAGTACTATGACTTGCAATAATCAACAACTTAAATATCATGATATTTATTTGGAAATTATATAAAAGTAAATCAAAATAATTAACAACTCTCCATATTTTAAAAATACTAGTTTAGTGTACATGCGTTGCACATGTGTGTCATGTTAATATTATTAAATTGAATACTATAAATATTTAAAAAATATTTCTAAGGACCTTCATTTTTACGTAAATAGATAGAACTTGCGAATAAATGAAAAGGTTAGAAACAATCTTTTAATGAAAGACAAAAAGTTCAAACAATATTTTTAAGGATCTTTGTTGACACCCAATTTTTATCCTCAGCAATGCGAATTAATTATGGAGCTTTTAATTTCGACAATTTGAAATAATTGTTTTTCAAAATATGAAAAAATATTTTTTAAAAAATGAATGCCTTTATTTTAAGAATTGTTATTTTGGAATCAATTCGATTGTTTCAGATTAATAATATTAAAAGTTCTTAAATTAATTTATATTAATTCATCTTATAATCAAATTAATCAGTAAAATTTAATTTGATTACATTATTAATTGATCATATTTGCAACTCCAATGGCTAATTTCTCAATTTAAAACCCATACGAACCCATATTCTAAGCTTTCCTTGGACCCAATCTAGTTTTGGACCAATTTCAGCCCAAAACCTACAATCAAACCCGGCCCAACCTTTTCGCTTTCAGCACTTGCAACATATACACACACATATACATAACGACCCCACGAGCTTTTCCTTTTCCTCTCCTTCTTCTTCTTCTTCTTGCGCACACCCACTCTCCCCGACCTTCTTCTTCCTTAACGAAGAACAACAGAAAATGCCAAAATTCAAGATTCCCTCCTAACGTTCCTCCTCCAATAAACTCCGTACATACGTGTCCCTCCCCTATTCCCCGTCACTCGTCCGTTTTGGAATCCAAACGTGGTGCATATCACAATCATCGATTGAAATCGATGGCTGTGATATGGACTCGTGGATGATTCCCAAAGGATGAGGAAGTTAATTTCAAATCGATGGCTGTGATATGCACTCGCGGATGATTCCCAAAGGATGAGAGTCAATTTCAAGTTCAAACCCTAAATCCCACCCTGAATTTCCCCAAATTGCTCTCTGATTTTTCTCCCGTTTAAGCCTAATTGTGGGGCATATATATCCTTTTCGAGCACCATATTTGGGGGCGGTCCTTGAGTCATCTCATAAACCCTAAAAATCTCACAGCCGCCTTAAAAGGTACATTGAGAAAGTTTTGGTTTCTCTGTAGTGTTCGTTCTATTTTAAAGCTCGTCAATTCGAAGGATTCAGAACCCGAAAGGCTTCACGGTCAAGGGAGTCGTTTGCATATCTTGTTGTTGTGAAGAGCTCTCCTTTAGATTCGTCTCAGTTCGCTGCACCTAAAGAGGTAATATCCTCGTTTGAATTTTGTGTTCCCGTCTTAAACGTTGTGAGTTGCTACTATTCTGTTTGCTATATGGTTGACTAAATGATGTTGTTAAATCGATATGCCATGGGACTATTGTGTTTGAAAGGATAGATTAGCTTTTAAGTTCATATCTACACACATGACTCAGACATGGGGCTGAACTGCTTAAGTGATATTGCTCATTTTTTTGAATTTGCTGTTTTGAGGTATATAGCATCAAATGGATGAAGTCTTTTACGTCTATGTTTTAAAGGTTGATCTTCGTTTAAGCTTGAGGTTTCATGTTGTTTCTGGCATCCAAAACCAGTTGTGGTTTTATTTCGCTGGAATTCAACCTTAGAGTTTGTTTACATTGTTTTCCTCCTGGGATTTCCTTTACAGTAGATATAGTTGTGGGACTCGAATTTTATCCATGGGGTGCGCTGTAAACAACAAAATGTGGTTCTTATGACTGTTTTATTCCTTCACGTCATGAACCTGCTACTGTCAGATGTATATTGTTATGTTTTTTCATACGAAGAATGGTATCTGGTTCTGCTTTGATACATGTTAGACTGTCGGTACTAAAACTTACTATTTTCCAGCAGTAAAAGGTCGAAAGTCACTTTTGATTAAAGTTTTGTCTAGCATACTTCTCTTTCTGGGATTCTGTTTCACTGATAAAAGTTGAGGTGTCGAATTCTTGCTTAACTATGTGCTGGTTTTCTGTTTACTGCTTAAGGTATAAAGATTCAGGTTTCAAGCATTTCAGGTTTTCTTTTGGTTCTAACGTCATGAAAATTAAGACCATTTTGGCTGCTCATATGGTTCTAGTTGAGTTCATCCCTGCTTGTATCCCATTTAGTTCCCCTGGTGGTCTATTGAAGCTCTACTTGTAATATGCAACGTCTAGCTTGATATTCCTCTGGTATATGAGAAGATAATCAGTGTTTTAGCTTGTATTCATGTGTCTAACTGTTGAGACGAGTTAAATGTTTTGAGATAAATGTTATTTGGTTTAAATTCACTTTTGGGAAGGTTATTATTGTTAAAGATACGGACTATGATTTATTGTCTGCCCCAAAGATGGTCATTTGGTCCTCTCATGGTCTATTTTAATCATCTGATATACCTCCCAGTTCATTGCAATGTATTGATCTTCTTTGAAGTGTCTTCACTGCATGATTCATTAAGATCTAATTCCCTGCTTCCAGTCAACTTTGCTAAAAGAGTTAATTTGTATACTTTCCATTAAGTACATAGAATTATTAGTTACGTATTTCCTCGTTCTTGTCTCATGTGAATCGTTTTGGAGTCCTAAATAGACTCTTCTCCTATCATTTGCACCTCGTTGGGCCATGCAGGCCCAACTTCTTTCTCAAATCAGCCCAATTCGCAGAAAGAAGCTAAAACACAGGTTTTGGAGTCATAAAATCAGTGTATATACACTGTTATACACCTGTATACATTCAGTATACACAACAGGGAACAGGGCCACAAGCGCATTTAGCAGGAGCAGCAGCACGGGCGGCCCAAGATGCCTTGTGGGTCAAATCTCGAAGAAGGGAGTTTGCTGAAATGTTGTATATACACCGGCATAGTGTATATACTACACTGATACACAACAGTAAAAGGGGCCAAGAAGCCCAATCTTCAGCAGCAATCCTTTTGAGAATTTGGGCCAAGCAGGCCTAAGTCTTTATCTAGTATTAGGACAGGTGAAAATTGGGCCTGCCAAGCCCAATTTGATCTTATTTGTTGTTTGCTGCATGTTTATTTATTTGTTTTACTTGTTATCTAACTCTTAACATTATTTGATTCTTTTATTGTTTATTTGTTTAATCTAATTATTTTCTCGTTGGCTTCATTTATGTTAATTTAATCTTAATGATTTTTGTTTTTAACGTTAGGATTATTCCAATAAAGTCAGACTTTAGTGGAAGCTTTTTCAAAATAAGTTAAATTTAGTCAATTTGCTTTCAAATTGGTCCAATTTCAAACTTGACCAACTTTGTCAAATCTAGTCACCTTTGTTACATTTAGTCAACTTCTTCAACCTTGTCCACCCTTTTTAAATTTAGTCAGTATTTTGCATATTTAGTTAATTTTTCTAGACTTAGTCAATTTGCAAAGATAGTCAATTTTCCAAATCTAGTCAATTTTTTCAAATTTAATCATTATTTTGCAAATTTAGTCAATCCTTTCAAATTCAATCAACACTTTAAAATTCAGACAAAGTTAGTCAAAATCCCTAGTAGTTGGTTAATTGTAAGTTAGTGGTCATTTTGAGTGATTAAATTCTTCTCAAAATGAAAATTGAACACGAACCTTTTTATTGATATATTAAAAAGATTTTTCTGTTAAGTCTTTTTAAATGTTTTAACATTTTAAAATTCAGTCAAAGTTAGTCAAAATTTTTAATATTGGTCAATCGTAAGTTAGTGGCCATTTTGATTGATCAAGTTTTTCTCTAAATGGAAATTGGACTCGAACCCTTTTATTGGTACATTAAAAAGATTTTTTTGTTAAGTTTTTTTAAATGTTTTATTAGTTTCTTAATTATTCTTAAAATTAGGTGGCGACTCTTTAAATTTTTGGGAATTTGATTTGTACTTAAATTAATTAAGTATTAAATTGGATTTTCAAAAAAGTCAAAGTCATTATTTCGAATTAATAGAAATGGCAACTCTAATGTAGTGTAATGATGATCTAACCATTAGATTAGGATTTATTTTAGACTAACTATTTTAGTTGTAATAATTAATAATTGCCTTTATTTTTTCTATTTGTGTTTATTTGTTTAAATTCAATTATTATAAATTGTCATTCATAGTATATTTTCGCCAACAGACATTTAGAATGCATTAGGTTAAGGGTGGTTACGTGGTTTTCCATGACTGTCCTTTCAGAAAAAATCCCAAATATTTCTTTGAAAATAGTAAATAGGTAGTTGGTTTGCGGTTGTTCCAACGCTATTTACTATTTCACCCCGAAGTTTGTCCAATTCAGGTCCCAAGTCATTTCGAAACTAATTCTTAGTCAACTTAAGATAAAGAGAAATCAAATATCTACGTCTAAGCATTTGCCTAGGTCGACCCAATAGCTAAGGGATATTGGGCCCATTAGTAAACCACCAAAAATGTGTCGAAGGTCCTCGACTTGACAACACTTTATGTTATGTGGCTTTGAAAGGTGTATGTGTTGATAACCAGTTATTGTCCCTCGGGGGGGTTCTAACCAAGCCTTTTTATTGGTATGGTTTGCTTTCTCAAATTCGACATGGTGGTCGTGGAAGCACTGCACAAACTCCAACAATGGTAGAATGACCTCACTTTTGAACATAAAAGGGAATTGAACAAACACATGGGATGGTTGACATCGCTTATGCAAATGCCCGTTTATCCAAAACTGATAGAGGTTCTCACTGGATACAGGGATGAAAAGATGATGTTTTGCTTTGGAATGATGGAAATTTCTCCAACCCTTGAAGAAAGTCAGGACGCCATTGAAACCATGGGAATGGCGGGTAAGAGAAGAATTCAAAAAGAAGAAAGCATTTTGATTCCTAATAAGCTAACTGAGGAACAAATTAGGGAGTATCTTAGTCTCAAGAAAGCTGACTGGGCACATGGATCGAGCAGAGCCTTCAGAGATCTCTACGATCGCTTCGGTCATTCAAGCTTCTACCTAACGTTCAATTAAGAGTTCAAATCGTATCGTGAATGCGATGTTACACGACCCTTGGCCTTTACCGTTGCAATATTGGGAGTCATGGTATTCCCTCAGGGCCTGAGCCTCAGCATCAATACTAGAATTATCATGGTCGCCCACACCACCTTCTATGGACACAAAGCTCAGGGAGTGACGAAGTATTATTTACTCGCACCAACCATTGTAGCTGATATGTACTGTGCCCTCGATAAATGTAGAAATGGGTGCCAATATTTTCAAGGGTGTAATTTGCTCATTCAATGGTGGATAATAAGTCATTTGTTCAAAGGAGAAGGGACTAAAGAACTCCCCACATTGGACAATCACGACCCCCTCCTAGGGCTTTATGACAGGATGTATTAGGGCGAATTTGAAGGGAGAAAGACCCGTGAAAGATGGGCCCAAATCTTTTCAGAGTTAGGAGATAACAACATTCAATGGATGTATGATCAATTCATTTCAAAAGAGGTCGTGACTTGGGGTCATAAGTTGCCATTTTTGCCACTTCCACTAATTCGAGGTATCCGTCTATATGCGCCTCTTCGCATTTTGAGACAATTTGGTAGGAAACAAATCGTACCTCCCACTATGCACCTGAATATCTATGTATTTGATCATGGAGACGATAGGGTCCCAAACGCGGTTGACATATTGAAAGAGTGGAAAAAACCTTCAAGGCTGGCCAAAGAAACTATTTTTGAAGATTGATTTAATACCAGATATGCAGATGGGTACCAGGCTTGGTTGAAGGAGGATTTGCAAGGCCTCGGATCCTTAGTTCTAGGTTTAGAAGATACAGAAGTACAAGTAAGGTAGACCTTGGGAGGGTTAAGAACAAAGCTAGAGAAATGCAGGAAGCCTTCCTTCGAAAATAGGAAAAAGATAAGCATACCATTGAGAGTTTGACCCAGGAGTTAGAAAACTTGAGAAATGGACTTACAAAGATGGATTCTTGGATGAATGCCCGTGGAAAAAGCGTCAGATATGAAATTTAGGAAGAGAAAGATCGCAAATATGATGGTTACTGGTTGATGGCTCAATACGAACTCCACAACATCATGGGACAATCAAAGTGGAGCAGAATGGATTCTCGGGAGCATCAAGCTAGTATCGCCCTTGCAAGGGTTTATTTTTGATGTATTTGCTTTTAGCCCCTGTGTGAGTTTGCACTTTATCTCCCCTGCGTGGGACAACTTTATGTTTACTTTTCTTATGCCTTGTGTGGGTTTGCACTTTATCTCCCTTGCGTGGGATGACTTTGTGTTTACCTTTCTTGACCCCTGCATGAGCTTTTTTATTTTATATATCCTATCTCGGAATTGTTTCCCATTTACTTTCAAATTATTTTCTTCATATATGAGAGTTTTTTTTTTGAGGGCGGGGGCAATATAATGGTCTGTCACGCATACACCTTTTTAAATTCGTTAGGCCCACCCCAGGCATAAAAGGGCCACCTGCATTTAGGATGCGCAATAACTGTTTTTGTGCTATATGCTATAAAAACATATGATTATGTTTTATTTTTATAATATTCTAGCCCACTCCTTTTGAATTTTTTCTAGAGCTCCCTAGGCACAAATTCCAGTCACTATCAAATATGCGACCAAATAATTCTTCGAGTCTTGAGTTTCTCAATAAAGTCCAAATTTCTTAACCCACTTTCAAACTTTTATTCTTTCATCTCAGGAAAGTTGAATTTTCAGTCAGGATGGAGAAAAGCCGAAATGCGAAGAGCGCTGAAGGCATATTGACAAGGATGTTAGGCAAGGTTACCCAAGAGGTCTCGGAAGATGGAGCGAATCAAGCTACCAAGACGATGCTTGCTAAAGTAGCTGAAACTGATGAGGAAACGAAAAATATCAATGACAAAAGAGCAAGTCTGGGTAAGGTAGGTCAAATACTCGAAGAATATTCATCTACTTGAGGAATATCTTGGAAACATAATAGCTCGAAACACAGAGGTGGAGGTGGAACTCGAGGCTACCCTAGAGGAGATAGCCAGGCTAAAGCAAGAGAATCCCCATTGTGCCCTCCCAAGACCGAGCAGAAAGGCTGAAGAAGTTGAGGTTGACATCCCGCCAAAAGAGTGATTCAAATCAAGTATGGAGAAGGAAATCAACAAATCAGCAGAAGAAGTCTCAGTAGAGACATTTTATGTTTCTTAGCAATATTTCTATCTCGTATTTTGCTTTTTCGTGTAATAAAGTCTATTTCAATCCAAGCTATTCCTTATATTCTCGAATTGCATAGGGCCTGATGTCTCATTTATGAGATACATAGGTAGCCTTTTAGGCCTGACCCCTATCTTTCAAAAAGCTTATATTCCCCTGTCTACATTATCAATAATGCAAGAAGACCTGACTTAGCGCGAATCAATCTTCCCGATCCACTAATTCTAAAATCATATAGGCAAAGTCCTACCTATTTACCATAGTTCTCATATCCGTGAGCTAGTTTACTTTCAAATAAAACAATAATTGTGTGCTTATTGATTTATGTGTGCTATCTTATATTACCTGTTAATATAAGGGAACTAACATGCTTGCCTCTGAGTAATTTTTCTTATAGGTAATTTAGAATTGATCTGTGTTGATAAAGTTGGTCGATCATCATTATTTCACTAGATCAAAAGCCCACAAAGATCCCCCCTCAACCAAAACCAGTGGAAAGGAAAAATGACAGACAACAATGATGATGTAAGCTTGACTAAGATTACTGTGATAGATCCCATTGTAACGCAACAAAACAAATTGATTGCACAGCTAATGCAACAGATTGTTGACATGAAGATGGAATGAAGAAGACTCAAAGAGTCAGCAAATTTTGCCATCATTACTAATCTTCCTGGCCTCAATTCCACTTTCTTTCTTCTAATCTATCTTATCAACCTACCCCTATCTCAAAAAATTCACCAATTAACCCTGTTCAAGCTTCTCCGGTCATCGACTTAACTACCCCCAACGCAGGACATTCTAATGTTTTTCCCCAAGCACCATTGCCTCTCCTAAATATTCCCCAAGTCTGCAGTTCCTCTCAAGTTACCCACACTACTCACCCCCAGATAATCCCTCCTGAAAGCCAAGCTCCGGACCAATACAACCCACCTACCACCTAAATTGTGCCTCCTAGAATCCCCTTCCATATCTCAATCCTTACCAATCCACAAATTCCTCACGCCACTTACTCCGAGTTTGACCATTATGAGGGGAAAGAGAAAGAATAGAAAGCCAAGTAGGAGATGGTCAAGCTGGATATAAAGGAAGAAATTGCAAAGGCTATGAAGCAATTTTGCTATGCACCTGATGTTGCAGGGCTGGTTTATGAGGATTTATGCGTTCACCTTGAACTGAACCTTCCAGAAGGGTTCAAGATACCCAAGTTTGAAACTTTCGATGGAAGTGGAAGTCCTCTAGCCCATCTGAGAGCATATTGTGATCAGCTTGTAGGTGTCGAGAACAATGAAGCGTTGCTGATGCGGTTTTTCTGCCGAAGCCTGAGCGGGAGGCCTTGGAATGATTTACCTCCTAATAAATAAACCAACGGGTCAATAGGAATGTCATGGCCAAAGATTTTGTCTAAAGTTTTGCTCATAATGTCGAAATCGTGCTAGATCGCTATTCATTGGAGAAGATAAGACAGAAGTAAACTAAGAGTTATCGGGAATACGCCTATAGATAGAGGAAGAATGCCGCCAGAGTGCGTCCTCCCATGTTTGAAAAGGAGATTATCGAAGTGTGTGCACGCTCCTAGGAGCCTGAGTTTTATGAAAGAATGAAACTGCTCGTTGGAGCAAAATTCGTAGATATAGTTAAGATTGGTGAGAATATCAAAGATGGACTCTACGGGCAAGATCACCCATATATCAAATTCAGTCGGATCATCTAGGATATTGAGGAAAAAGAAAAAAGATATGTCAGCCATCTCTGACGTATAATACAAAAGGAGAACCCTTCACACCCACCCTAAAATGTCCACACCCCCTCAAATCCATTTTCAACCTACCCCAAGTTTATTCCCCATCTTTAATGCTCAACCAGGATATCACACTCCACCCACAAACTACCAAATCCCTCCTCCCCATTATCACTCCCCACAATATCCAAACATCATCTCAAACTACCAACCTCCACTGCCAAGTTTATCCCATACCCAACCAACTTATCAGACTCCTTCTACCAATTACCTAATTTCGAATCCCCAAACCGTGCCGTCAAATTGCCAAGCACTACCATACCTAAGATAACAGACCCCTACACCTCCCCGTCTAAACCATCCCAATTACTATCGAGTGCCTCTACCTCCACAAAATAACTATAACCCTCTGCATCCAAACACAGAGAAAACCCCCCCTAGGGTGTTTACTCCGCTCGTCAAAAGCCGGACAAAGTTATTCGACAGATTGTCAGCTGTAGGATTGATCCAGCCTGCCCCTCCGAGAGCCATGGATGCTAATTGTCATTTCTTCAGGAGAGATCAAACTTGTGCTTACCACTCTAACAGTGTTAGACATGACACTGAAGATTGCATAAATATGAAGCATAAAATTCAGGACTTAATTGATTGTGACATAGTCGCTTTTCGGACTATCGATCCCAATGTCAACAAAAATCCTTTACCTGATCATAGAGGGAAAATTACTGGTATGATTGAGATAGAAGAAGATTGGTGTGCAACTAAGAAGATAGTGCAAGATAGCACTGTAAGTTTAGAAAAGAGTGTGGCATCTCTAAGTATCACTGAGAAGTCAAAGAAGGAGATCTTGATACCATATAAAGTAATTGCTACGACACCAAAAGGAATTCCTAACAAGAAGGTTGAGATCGAGATTGTCAATACAGAAAAATCAATTAAGGGAGCAGGCAGAAAAGTTCAAAGGCCGATAAGTGAAGCTGAGGTGGAAGAATTTTGTAGAAGAATGCAACCTCGGGAGTACTCTATCGTGAAACACTTAGAGAAGATACCTACCCAGATTTTTGTATAGGAACTACTGATGAATTCACAACATCATAGACAAGCATCAATGAGAGCATTGGACGACACTTATGTGCCTGTAGGAACAGATAGTGATAATCTGGCCGCCATGATAAGCCGAGTTACCCAGGGTCATCGCATCAGTTTTGGCACTGAAAAGCTATCATTCGAGGGAGCAATGCATAATAAGGCGTTTCATGTTACAATCACGTGTCGAGATATGAGTCTAAATCGTGTCTTGATTGACGATGGATCTAGACTGAATATTTGCCCTCTATCCACTCTCAAGCAATTAAACTATGATGTGGAGATAATCCAGCAGAGCCGTGTTAATGTGAGAGCATTTGATGGTAGCCGAAGAGATACACTGGAAGCAGTGAATCTAACAATTTGTATGGGACCCATTGAGTTCATTGTCGAATTTCAAGTGATGGACACAACTACCAGCTATAACATGTTGTTGGGAAGACCTTGGATCTATATGGCTGGAGCTGTGCCTTCTATCCTCCACCAAATGATGAAGTTCATTTGGAATGAACGTGAAGTGGTTGTTTATCGCGAGGGAAGCCATTTGAATGTGTATGCACCTATCATCGATAATGTCACTAGAGGATCAAATTTCTACATAGTTGAAATAGTAAACGCTATTGAAGGCGACTGGACGTCGGGACTCCTGTGCCTGATATTTGTAAGATGATAACCATGGTGATGTTGAGAAATGGGTTCGAACTCGGTCTTGGGCTTGGGAAGCACTTGCAAGGTATTACCGAGCCTATCCTATTGCCAGCAAAATAATCAAGATTCGGCTAGGATACACTATCTTGGAGGAAGATGAGTGGGAGATATATAATCAGAAGGATGATCGTGCTTTAGCCTGGCCAATACCGCACCTGTATCAGCCATTTCCAACATAGGAGTGCATAGGTGATGATAGTCTCGGGGGAGGGATCTGGGACTTGTTTGAAGAAATTAATGCAATTGATGATGATGAAGCACCTCAAACATCAAGTTTTCGAGGTGCAAAACTGGATGACCAAGAGTTGAGAGAGACATCTACCTTGTTACTTATACCGTACTTGTCTTGATAGACGAAGAATTGCTAAATTATCCATTTTTAAAAATAGGTGACAGTCTGGTGGAGGCCCGTAACCCATCTTTTACCTTGCTATTTCATTCCTTCTTGATTTTGTTTTAATTTCTCTCATAATATTTTAAAAGGCAAATTGACCCATGGTCATGGCCAAAGTTTGCATTTTCTTTTAAATGAAAGCCTCCATTTATTTCAAATCGCACTTACTATTCATATTACCATTTCAATTACTTCTTATCTAATTATGTTTGTTTATGATTTTAGTTTAAATAATTTTAAACCTGCCAATGTCATGTCATGTCGAAAGCTGAATGAACAGAATAAAGAAGATGACAGGGAGCTTGAGGAATATGATGAAAGAACCATAATATTCGAACATCTTGTCCAAGAATTGAGACAATTTGAGAATTGGGATAAGCCTAATCTAGATGAGACTTTAGTGAATTTGGGAGATGAAGAATGTGTCAAGAAAACACGAATCAGTGTCCATTTGAAGGACGCTCAGAAGGGAGAACTCACTAGCTTGCTCAAGGAATACATAGACGTGTTTGCTTGGTCCTATGAGGACATGCTAGGTTTGAGTACCGATATTGTCTCTCACAAGTTGCCAATCAACCCAGAATTTAGTCCGGTGAAACAAAAGACTCAAAAGTTTAAGCCGGATTTGAGTCTTAAAATCAAAGAATATGTTACCAAACAGATACAATCCAAGGTGGTAGAAGTGACGTAATACCCCACTTGGTTGGCCAATATCGTTCTAGTGCCTAAGAAGGATGGAAAGATAAGGATCTGTGTTAATTATAGAGATCTCAACAAAGCCAGCTCCAAGGATGGTTTTCCATTGCTAAACATCCATATTCTCATTGACACTTGTGCCAAGTATGAGATGCAGTCATTCGTAGATTGCTTTGCATGATATCACAAAATTCTAATAGACGAAGAAGATACAGAAAACACAACTTTTATCACACCCGTCTTTATGGAAATTGACTCATTACATAAGTCTATAAAATATAATCTGATGTTCATGTCATAATTGAAAAAAAGAAGACAGTATTCAAAGGAATATACAAAGTTCGTGATTATGTGTGCTTGGAGACACACCCATAAATACCGAGTATCGTTTCTTGATGTGTGTATTCATGATACACATGTATACATACACAAGACTCTAACATTTATATTCAAAAGTGGTGTGTATATGAATGATTGCATAAAGGAATAGAACTGCTCAAGGAAGAGAGCCGCCAATTAGACTTGGTCTTATGCACGCAAATAGTTTTTTACTTATGCGAGGGAATAGTTTTTTTAGGTTTTAATGTTAAAAGAAGAGCATTTAGTAATTTAACATTTACATTTAAGAGTTATGGATTTTTTAATGAGGGGCAATAAATAGATAGATAGATATAGATTTTTAAATTATTTTAAGTCATTTTAGAATTTGCCAAACACTTTGAAAAGCTAAAAAGAGCTTAAAAGCAGGGTTAACAAGCTTTTAAGCTTATCCAAACACCCTTTAAAGTTGGCCCCAAAAAGATGGAAGTGGTAAGGAATTGGCCAAGGCCATTGACTTCTATGTATATTAGGAGTTTCTTGGGCCTAGCCGGTTATTGTAGGATGTTCGTTGAAGGGTTCTCCTCTATTTCATCTCCATTGACTAAGTTGACCCAAAAGAAACTGTAACAACCCGACCTAGAGATCTAGTCATCACATGGAGAATGAGACACCCAAAGGTACCACACCAAGTCATCTTACATATCATAAGCATTCATAGGAATAAAATACTAATATAAATAGAAAACAAGGGAAAAGCTAAGGGCAACAACTTAAAAGTAAACCATCCAGAAATAAGAATATGATTCAACCATGACATATATGTCCAACAATATCTCTAACATAACTTGGCGGGGCTAAGAGATGTTCAAGCTCACCCTAAAAATACAATCATAGTAAAAAGAGATTATACAACTGAAAACTGAAATGTCTTAATACATCAAACTAGAAATGACACTAGGATGTCGTCCTCGAACTAGAGGACTCACCAACTTTCACTGTAACACTCTAGTATTAGACACGTGAAGGATATTGAGGAGCACCAGTTCTTACATGGTTAAATTCCGTAGGCATAGAAGTATGCATCAGTACTTTGAATGTACTGATATGTAGGTGTGCAATACATTATATGGAAACAATGATGAAATGATTCATGCTAAGCCTCATGTTAAAATCATATATTTATAAAGGAATTATAAGTCATAATCAAGCCAATATCATTTGAACATAAAAAGGAAACTTTAGAAAAAACTTAGTAAGATACATAGTCATGAATAAGAAAATCATATAAACCTGGAACATGTATGCAAGTGATCATTTAAACGTTTTTACTTTAGCCATAGAACATGAAATAATGTATATCAATAATAAAGAACTTCTTCTTAATTGAATGCATGATGAGGCACACAAACTTAGGTTAGTGAGAGAACATATGTTATTATAATTAATTAAAATATTAATATCATTGGATGAATAATACATCACATTACATAAAAGACTATTTTATCATGAGAAAAACACATAGTAATTACAATGGAGACCACATTACATACTTGAAGACATAGTCACATACCTATGGGAGAAATACTATTTGAACTTGTGAAACAATGAGTCATAGAAGCTTTTAAAATACCTTTGGACATAATATGTAGGAACCATTATAAATTATCATATGAGTACATCTTGGGTCATAAGGACAACTTTGAACATATATGATAGCATCTTTTAATAGACATAAACCATGAGAGCTAACCATGAATTTTCGGCGTTTCCCCTACACTACAAGAAAGGGGGAGACCACTTGCCAGGTGACCTTCTAAGATGCCTAAGTGGATCCACTAAAACCTTACTATTGAACAACCTCTACTATCGGTTAGTCTAGAAATCAATCTCTATTAGTGGGTGTCTCCTATTTCTTACGGTGGCATGTATGGGATAATGGGATACTATTAACGGTCTTATGCCTCTTCTGATGGGGAGTTTCTACATTCATCCCAAGGTCCACTTGATGCTATGTAAAATTCTCATAAAATAATCATAAGCATGAATCATGGAATCATTATTAGAGAGATATTCTACTAACTCATGCCATAAACATTTAGAACATTAATCATTTTCATAAAGATAGCTCCTATGTCTTGGCTAAACCTCTCGTATTGGCTAGCATCATAATGTTGTCTATGCCTCTATTACCGATTCATCATCTCATATCACTATACTAACAGGTAATCATACTCTCATAATCATAGCTAGGTGGGGACGTATATTTCTTTTATTCATTCATTCTTGACTCCAATGAGTCGAGTCCCAAATAACAGATAGACAAGAGTTTAGTCATGACATGTATAACTTGTGAATCATAACATCATAAAGAAGACCTTTCAATAATACACAGCTTTTGTATAACTTCAATGTGTTTCGTAGCATACTTGACAAACCCTATCATTCATAATATCCATGATGTATATAGAAAGGAATTCATGATCTTACATAAAGTTTCATAATATTCTCTTGAAACCATAACATAAATGTTGATTCTTAACATTTAGAAAATTTATTTTCTTATATACCATGGATTGTAACTTCTTCATAATGCATCCTCTTAATATAGTTTAGGTCCAAAACAAGGAATTTACATGCTTAAAGACTCAAACATGAAATTCGTATACATATACATACACACACACACACACACACACACACACACACACACACACACACACATATATTATGCATACACAAAATGGAATGTAATCATTGCAATCATTCAAATCAACCCAACATTGTCCTTATAGAACCCTAACTAGAAAATCATGAATTTCAACTCAATATGAAGCATAGGTCATAAAATAACTAAGAATGAGTCAAAAACGATAGAATTAAGTCAAATTTCCAATACTTCACAACATACATAAATTTTGGACCAAAAATAAAATAGGGAACTTGAGCTTTGAGAAGGAAAGAGCTTCACAAATCAAATCCACATACCTTATGTAAAGATATTTGTAAGAAATTATGGGGTTTAATTGAGGAATCCTGAAACACTAGCTTTTTCCTTCAATTGGGACCTTGGAGAGGTTGAGAAGATTTGTGATTTAGGTTTTGGGAGGATGGTTTAGGACTAGGGTCATTTGTGGAAGTATTTGATTGATTTAGGGCATGTAAGAAGCCAAAACGATATGCCATTGGGCTTAGGGTGTGAGGAAAGGAAAAACACTCTTTTTAAAACTAGTCAAAACATTTCCAGGAAAGCACATTTATGCGTCGTAAGTCAATCCACGACCTGTAGGGTGGGTCATATATGCAGCCAGCCTGATAGTTCTCCACTAAAATGGGCATAACTTTTTGTTCAGAACTCTGAATGAGGTAAAATCAGTTGCATTGTAAACATAATTCAAAAGAGTTTTCATTTTGTAAGTCATGTAGAATCTAATTCACTGTGTGCTAAGAGATATGATCATTTAGAGTAGACATATATATGTGCTAGAATTTAGGCGATTGAAATCGTTTATACTCAACTCGCTGAGAGAGGAGCTTGGAATTGCTTGAGGGGTAATGGAGAGGCTAGATAAGGCTGCTAAGGGGTTAAGGGAATAGGAAAGATTGAAAATACCCTTAATGAATCCGACAGTCCAAACCAAGAGAGCCCTATTTACGGGCTGTACAAAAAAGCATGAACCCTATTGTTGTTCATAAGCAAGGATCTACAAACTATTATTTTTGGCCCCAAAATCATGCACCATCTTACGAGTCATGTATCAACTTACTACCATGGTTGATCTCGTAGACTCTTTCTACACTTAGTCATTTTTCTCATCCTCTTGGTCACTATCCACGAAGAGATTCTATAGGTCATATAATGGTTTATGGGTAATTTTGTTGGTCTGTAGATAACTTTCCTAAAACTCTAATTTCCTTCAAGTCAAGGCCCTCAATCTATTACCTAACTATGACTAAACTTCCTTCAAATCAAGGCCCTCAATCTATTACCTAACTATGGGCCATAACATTTTCTACGTGCGGTAAGTTGATATCGTCCAATTACTCCAGGTCATTTTTTAAGCCAACTTTTCTAATACTCTTAGGCTCCTAAACTAAGAGTCGTTACAAAAAGGGAAGTTTGTATGGATGGATGAATGTGAGAAGAGCTTCAAAACTTTGAAGGATTGGTTAACTTTGGCTCTAATCTTAACCGTACCGAAGGATGCCAATGGGTTTGCTATCTTTTGTGATGCCTCAAGAATTGATTTGGGTTGTGTATTGACACAAAATCGTAAGGTGATTGCCTATGCTTCAAGGAAACTAAAGGTGAATAATGTAAACTATTTAACACATGATCTTGAATTAGCAGCCTTGGTGTTCTTATTGAAAATTTGGCATCACTATTTTGTATGGTGTCTATGTTGATGTATTTACACAAAAATATCTTAATTTAAGGCAAAGGATATGGTTGGAACTTCTCAAAGACAATGATATGAGTGTGAAGTATCATCCAAGTAAGACTAATGTTGTAGTTGATGCACTTAGTAAAATGTCCATGTGTAGTGTGTCACACCTTGAAGATGCTGGGAAGAGGGAATTGGCAAAAGAAGTACATAGATTGGCCAGATTGTTGGTAATGTTGAATGTTGGAAGTGGTAGTGTAATGGTATTGAATAGCTCTGAGTCTTCATTAATTGCAGATATCAAGTCAAAAAAAGATCTTGATACCACCTTGGGTGAACTGAAAGTCTTGGTTAAGGAAGGAAAAATAGAGGCCTTCTTATAAGGGAGAGATATGGTGCTTAATTACCAAGGAAGATTATGTGTGCCAGATGTTAATTGTTTGGGAAAATTGATGTTGAAAGACGTTCATAGTTCTTCCAATTCTATTCATCCTGATTCCACTAAAATTTATAGAGATTTGAGGAAGTGTATTGGTGGAATGGAATGATGAGAGACATTGCTAACTTTGTGGCTGAATGCTCTAATTTTCAACAAGTTAAAGTAGAACACCAAAGACCGAGTGTTTTGGCTCAAAATATTGAGATACTTACTTGAAAATGGGAAGAGATTAATATGGACTTTACTTTGATTTTATATGGGAGACAGTGGATTTGATGACTAAATTGGCTAATTTCTTGCCTGTTAAAACAACTTTTAGTGCTGAAGACTATGCCAAATTATATATCTAGGAATTGGTAAGGCTACATAGGGTACCATTGTCCATTATTTTGGATCGTGGTACTCAATTTACCTCTCACTCTTAGAAGTCATTTCAAATAGGTCTTGATATTAAATTAAATTTAAGTACCGCATTCCATCCTCAAATTGACAGACAAGCTGAAAAATGATTCCAACATTGGAGGACAGGTTGGGGGTGTGTGTCTTGGAGTTTAAAGAAAGTTAGATGATCATTTACCTCTCCTCGAGTTTTTCTACAACAATAGTTATCATTTAAGCATTGATGGCACCATTTGAGGCTCTATATTATAGACAATATAGGTCACCGGTGGGATAGTTTAAAGTTGGGAAAATTGCCTTAATTTGATCAGATCTGGTTATGGATGCCATGGAAAAAGTAAGGCACATAAGAGAAAGATTGAACACCACCCAAAGTAAACAAAAGTCCTATTTTGATATGAAAAAAGAGATCTTGAGTTTACTGTTGATAATTGGGTTTACTTGAAGGTATCACCCATGAAGGGTGTGGTTTGATTTGGCAAGAAGGGAATGTTGAGCCCAAGGTATGTAAGACCTTATAAGATTGTGAGAACGGTTGATAAAGGTAGCATATGAGTTGGAATTGCCATTTGAGATGAACACAATTCATCTAGTGTTCTATGTGTCAATGTTGAGGAAGTTCATAGGGGATAAAAATTCCACAGTTCCATTAAAAGATGCGAGAGTTGAGGAAAATTTGACATATGAAGAAGTTCTGGTGGAAATATTAGATAGGAAAGTAAATTGATTGAGAAACAAAGACGTAACATCCATTAAAGTCATGTGGAGAAACCAACAAGTTGCAAGTGCAACTTGGGAAGTGGAAGCGAACATAATTAAATGATATCCCTAATTTTTCGTATTCTACTAAAACACTACCACTGCCAAATCCAAGTCATGGTTGAGATAGTTCTTATCATGCACCTTAAGCTGTCTAGAAGCATAGGCAACAACCTTTCTCTTCTGCATTAACACACATCCCAATCCTACTCTCGAAGCATCATAGTATATTACAAACCCATATATTACATCAAGCAAGGTCAACACTAGTGCAGTAGTTAATCTTTCCTTCAACTCTTGGAAACTTTCCTCACACTCGTCAGACCATTGAAACTTGATCTTCTTCAGGGTCAATTTGGTCACTGGCATGAATATAGAAGAAAATCCCTCAACAAACCTCTGATAATAGCTAGCCAATCCCAAAAAACTCCTTATCTTTGTTGATGAGGTTGGTCTTGGCCAATTATTAACTGCCTTAATCTTTTGAGTATCCACTCGAATTCTATCTCCAGAAATCGCATGACCTAAGAAAGCCACAGATTTGAGATAAAACTCACACTTAGAAAACTTCATATACAATTTATTGTCTTGAAGTGTCTGCAAAGAGATCTTGAGGTGATTGGCATGCTCCTCCTCATTTATGGAATACATCAAAATATCATTAATAAACACAATCATGAACATATCAAGATACAACCTGAATACTCTATTCATCAAATCCATAAAGGCTACGGGTGCATTTGTCAATCCAAAAGACATTACCAAGAACTGAAAGTGACCATAGTGGGTTCGAAAAGCCTTCTTTGGGATATCACATTCTCTCACCTTCAACTGATGATAGCTTGATCTGAGGTCTATCTTAGAGAAAATAGTAGCATCTTGAAGTTGGTCAAACAAATCATCAATTCTCGGAAGTGGATACTTATTCTTGATAGTCACTTTATTCAACTGACGGCAGTCAATACACATCCTCAAGGAACTATCCTTCTTTTGCATGAACAAAACTAGGGCACCCCATGTAGAGACACTTGGCCTTATGAACACTTTCTCTAACAAGTCCCTCAACTGTTCCTTCAATTCTTTTAATTCTGCAAGGGCCATTCTATATAGTGGAAAAGAAATAGGTCAGAACTCAGGAAGACCATCAATTCCGAAAGTGATCTCCCTATATGTAGGGACTCCAGGCAAATCCTCAAGAAACACATCAGGAAACTCGCTCACAATCAGGACAGACTCAAGAGAAGGGGGCTCAACATCATTAGATTGACTTGCACGAGCTGATAGATATATCCCTTAGAGATCAATTTTTGGGCTTTGAGGTGAGAAATAAACTTACCCTTTGGAGCCATAGAATCTCCCTTCCACTCAACAACAGACTCATTCAAAAATTGAAATTTGATAGTACGAGTTCAACGATCAATAGAGGCATAGCAGGCGTGAAGCCAATCCATACCAAGGATCATATCCAAATCAACTATCTCTAACTCAATCAAATCAACAAGAGTATCCCATGATAGATAGATACTACACAATTTCTATAGATTTTCTCAGCTTGAATGAACTCACCAACAGGAGTAGAAACAGAAAATGGCTCAAGCAAATACTCAAGAAGAATCTCAAATCTACTCGCCATATATGGCATCACAAATGAACAAGTTCCACTCGAATCAAGTAAAGCATAGCAAGGAAAGGTAAGGACTCAAAGCATACCCATCAAAACATCTGGCGCAACCTTCTAATCTTGTTATTTTCTATCGCATATAGGTTATTTGTCCCATAGCCTAACCTTGGTGGAATATCTCTCTGATTACACATCTGAAAGTGACCTGGCTGACTAAACTTGTAGCAAGAATTTTCTCCATCTTTACACTCTCCCAGATGCATCATGCCACACTTCTCGCAAGGTGGCTTCTCTTAAGAACCAAGTGTCGCACATCCTTGAGACTGTGCACCCTGTGGCCTAAAGTTTAGCTGACATTGAGATCTCTGATCATACCTTTAGCTTGGGGCTGGTGTACTGGCTGAAGACGGTGCATATCTAGAAAACCTCTTTTGAAAGTATGACTTATCTCCCTTACTTTGCTTAGTCTAGGTAGGCTCAGGCCTTGCTGATCTGGCCTTTTTACTCAAATGCTCCTCTTTGTCCTTTTTCTTATCTTCTTTAGTTTGCTAGGCATAGACCATCATCTTTGAAATATCTATACTTGGAATCAACTACATCGCCTTGCACTCCCTTTTTGCCTGTTTACCAATCTAGATATGAATTTCCTCATTCTAGCCCTCATATCCAAAAATATCTCTGGGGCATACCAGGATAGCTAGATGAATTTCAAGCTATACTCTTTAATAGTCATCCCCTCTTGTTTCAGATTCACAAACTCTTCAACCTTTCTTCTCTCAACTTTTGAGAAAGAAGTGATCGGGAAATGCACTTTAAAGCTCAGCCCAAACAGCGGACTCAACATCATCACCTCGACTCTCTTCCCACTGATTGTGCCAAACATTGGCCACGTGTTTGAGTTGATAGGCAGCAAGCTAAACTCCCTTAGTCTCAGTTGTATGCATATTTTTTAGGACCTTCCACATCTCAACAATGAAATTTTGAGGGTCCTTCTCAACCTTAGACCTAGTGTAGAAAGGTGGGTTCATCCTTAGAAAGTCCCTCAGTCTAGAGGCAGATGTTGGATCATAAGTGCTAGAACTAGGAGTCTAAGAGCCCCGGTTCTTGCTCTGAGTAGCTACCAACTGGGTGAGCATGGCAATGGCTCCTCTAAAGTTGGCCTTTATAATTGGATTAGGTGGAGCAGTAGGTGTCACAGGAACACCAATGTTCTTAGGTGGTCGACCTCGGCCCCTCCTTGAGGAGGCACCTTTGAAGTAGGGTTCTCAGCAGCGCTAGCTGAAGCATTCCTCTAGGTCATGCACGTCTAGGTGGCATAATCTGCAATCGTTTAACACACGAGTTAGAAGGGAGTTTTGAAGAGTTTTCACTCCATTGCAAGGGTAACAATTCCAAATGTCCTGTAGCCTTTCGTTTATGAAGTGTGGTGCACAAAACACTCTTAAACAAGATGCTACTAGATATAATTTCATAGACTTTGTAGGAGTCTTAAACTCTGTGTTCTGATACAAAGTTTATCATGCCCTGGGCGGGTACCCTTGGTGTGCCCGACACCTGAAGAACCATTGCTGATTCCCTAACAGAACCACTTAGCCTTATCTTTACATCAACTCAAAGCGGAAGGATAACTCAAAAAGTAAGACATCTTATTTCAGAAGATAGATAAGTGTATAATTGTACTACATCATAGCTTATAATAAAGATAAGTTTAGATGCAAAATACTTAAATACTCAACTCCAATGTCTATGAAGCCTCTATTCAACTATCTAGAATGGTGCCATGACAGGCCATGGACACCTCAATCAAAGGTAAATGAAGTACTGAATAATAACAAGATAATAGGGCTCCTCCAAAATGTAAGAGAGGGATCACCAACTCTGAAAGTGTATTGAACTGGACCTGAACAATGTGCGGGTTGAAGTCTTCTATCACCTGTATCTGCATCATATAATGATGAAGGTCCAAATAGACGTCAGTACCTGCAATATATTGGTATGTAAAATGGCACAAGAAAAGTAAAGCTTAATTCACTCATCTTAACTCAATAACTCATGCTCAAAATAGTTTATGCAAGTGTTATAGTAAAATCATGTTTTTTTTAAAAATAGACTTAGTAAAATAGACTCCGTTGAAATCTCATGCTCAAATCATTATTTCTTAGGAGTTTCTCTAACCAATATTCCTCATTCCGCCACCTTTAATTAGGTGATTCATAATGAATCCGCAATATTTTCACGCCCGCCCTTAACTTGCCACGGAAAAGGGCGATCAAACTCAACCAGGTCCCTCGGATCCTAAGAGAGTGTCCACTTGCGGGATAAGAGTTGCCAGTATTATGCTAAAATGACTATCCTATGTTGGCTAATGTAGTTCTAGAGTGCTTCTCGATCACCCAACTCGGTGCTTAATACTCCTTCCAAGACTAAAACATGATCGACTCCTCAATCAACTCATCAATCAACCCATTAATCAACTCATCAATAATCTCAAAACTCAATTCCTTTGGGGTGTCTTATCTTAACTCATCTCAGTCAACCATTAACTCATTCAATCAATGCAAGACGTTAAGTTAAACTTAGACTCAAACAACCATTTAGACTCACTCAATGTACTCATCAAATAGTGCAGTGCAAGGTGCTCATGCATAATGACATGTATGACTCCATGTAACACATTTCTCATAATCAATCATGCTTAAACTACTCAACTCATATACTCAGACTCATCATCAACTCTATAATATGCATAAGAAGTCATGAAATGATGTAATTTAGGGATCATGCTATCAAGTGAATAGCTCCATCATAACTTCATGTAGAAAATCATGCAATGCAATGACATATCTCATATATCATTGAGAAATCTCATAATACGTACAAGAATTTAGTATTGGAGTAGTAAAATTTCTCAAATATCATCTCATACCAAAGCCTTGACTCTAATAAGTTAAGGGGCATGTGGAAGAACAAGATTCTACACTTTGGTAAGCCTTACATACCTGAGGATGGAAGAAACAACGAAACCTTAACCAATCCTAGCGAATGGATTTGAAACCCTAGCTCCTCTTTCTCCTCTCCTCTTGCTCTCTATAAAACCCAAATGAAAGATGTGGGAATGAACACTCTATGGTTTGATTTTAAGACATTATACAAGTCTTAAAACATAAGGAGTTTTAATTAAAAAGATTCAAAAATGACAAAAATACCCTTAGTAAAACTGCTGACAAGGTCCATGAGACCTCGTTTATAACTTGTAGACCCTCCTACGAGTCGTAACTTCCCCTCGTAGGTGAAGAGTCTGAAAATCCTGAATCTCTAGAAATTGATACAAAACCTCTTGTTATGAGTCATAAATTGATAAACTGGTCATAGATGCCATCTCGTAGACTAAAAGTCCTAAAAGTCTGAGTTGCTAAAATTCCCCACAAAAGCCCTCGCTATGAGTCATAATATGTTCTACAAGTCGTAAAACCTATCTCATTATCTAAAGGTCCTCAAAACTTGGATCACTGAAATTCCATAGGAAGGCCCCTCCATGAATCGTAAGGCGTAATACGAGTCGTAGAGGCTCTCTTAAGCCCTCACTACAGCTTTTTCTTAGGCTTTCTCGGCAATTATCCACACAAACTCATCCAAATCAGATAGAAGGAATATAAGGGGTGTTACAATAACCCCTTCTAGTAGGCATTACATTACACATGAGGGTAGAGATTGTAATAGGCAAAACCCTACACGTGGCGTATACGTTGTACTAGAGTGTAAAAGCATAGAATAAGATATAAACCCTTCTAGTAGGCATCACAATACATATGAGGGTAGAGATTGTAATATACATGACCCATTCTAATGATCTTTATATAGTACATGAGGGTAAAATAGTTATTATGCATGACCTCTTCATGTTGACATGATTCACTCACAGGAGTGCAAAAGTATAGATTGAGGGCTTAACATTTTATTTGAATATCATAGAAACTTTTTATGAGTTTAATACATACTTGGGAGCCCATACTTTATAATAATATGCTTGTCTTGTAATTCATACAAAAACCTTTCATCAATAAAAGGATCCTTGTCAAGCAGATTTAGTCAAACATTGTGGGTATATGCACATGCACTTAAAATCATGCAATTCATGAGTCTGAGACAGCAAGAAGTAAAATCCACTAATTTAAAGTTATTCAATTCAACTTACCATTATAATAGTAAAACCTTAGTTTTGTGTATCATGGAAACCAATTAAAACCCATAAGTTCCTTTATTGCTTTTCATGGAATCATCGAGAACATAACTCTGATTTCATAAAAATTCATCACAAAGTCAAACCCTAACAATATTTTTGCATAATTCACCATTACTTGAGAAACCCAAACAAAAATCATGTGTACAATGCATAATAATATTATCATGAGTAGGAGTTCATAAATACTCATAAAACAATTCATAAATCCACGTAGTTTGAGAAGAAGATTGGTTGGGCTTGTGGGAAGGAAGGTTCCCTTAATTAAACTCACATACTTTGGTGATAGGGGGAAAAAAACCTTGGAAAAATGATGAGAAACTCAGAACCCTATCTTGCACCTTATTGCTTGAAGCCTTGAGGGAACTTGAGAGTGTTAGAGAGAGTGTAGAGACTTAGGGTTTTAAGGAATGAGAGGGAATAAGATGTATTTGGGTTGTATATACTAATAAGGGACATAGATGTGGTCAAAATAACATAGTTCAAACTTAGAAAAAGGAGGAAATATCAAATTTACCTCTATTAAAATTCGATGGGTCTACGTGACCCCTTTTTTGGGTAGTAAATGGGTTTCATATGGTCAATTTTCAGAGACCCCCTCTTATCTAATCCTCCCGCTACGACAAGATCTATGACTCATAGATAGTTCTACAAGCCATAGATAGGTTTCGTCTTGTGGCCCATTTTCAAACTTCAAAGACTCCCTTTCTCTCATTCCATTCTGTGAGACCCACTTTACAAGTCGTACTTCACCTTACGAGCCATAAAACTTCTTACTAAACATCAATAGTTCAAAATTTCGAATCTTGTTTCTTGCATCTCTCCTACCCCCATGAATAGGGTCTTACATTATCTCCCCCTTGGGAATATTCGTCCCCAAATGTGCTAATCCAAGCTCTAAGAAATGGATTCATGCACCATATGCCAATGCACTATATACAAAATGTAACACATGTACCATTTAAAATCTTTAAACCATGTTTCAAATAGCACTTATGATGCAATCCCAAATTCACATAAAATATGCATGAATGTCATGAGAATGGCATTCAAGGAGAGGCGATTCTAAGATGGGAAAATCGTATCACCTCAACCTTTATCTGAATGGAAAACATGGGGATATCACTTTTTCATATTGACTTCAGTTTTCCATGTGGCACTTTCAACTAGTTGATTCCTCCAAAGGACTTTAATGGGCGCCACATCTTTATTTCTCAACCTCTTCACTTGTCTATCAAGTATTTCCTCCAAAATTTTGTCATAAGTCTTGTTATCTTCCACAACCCCCACAACCTCCAAGGGTACTATAGAACTTAGGTCACCGACACACTTCCTCATAATAAATACATAGAAGACTAGATGGACCATACGCATCTCCGTGGGCAACTCTAATTAATAGGAAACCTTAACAATCCTCTTCATAATTATATAAGGCCCCACATATTGTTGGATCAACTTCCCCTTCTTGACAAACTGGACCACACTCTTCATGGGTGAGACCTTCAAATACAACCAATCGCCAATATGAAATTCAAGATCTCTACTTCTTGTGTCAGGGTAGGACTTTTGCCTACTTTGAGCATCTTCAACGTCTCTCCTATCAACCTCACTTTTTCCAAAGCATCCATAATCAAATCTGGTCCTAATAAAGCATTTTCCCCCACATCAAACCACCCAACCAGGGACCTATATCGTTTACCATATAGGACTTTAATGGGAGCCATTTCAATACTAGAGAGATAGATATTATTGTAAGCAAACTCAATAAGTGGAAGATATTCATACCAACTACCTTTGAACTCCAAAACACAAGCCCTAAGAATATCCTCAAGAGTTTGAATTGTCCTTTTGGCATGGGCATCCATTTGAGGATAAAATGTCGTGTTAAGCTTAACTTTGGTACCAAGGCCCTTTTGGAAGGATCTCTAAAAGTGAGAAGTGAATTGAGTGCCACGATCCAAAATAATAGATAATGGTACCCCATGTAACTTGAACAACTCATGAATATATATCTTGGCATAATCTTCAGCACCATAAGTCATTTTAACTGGTAGAAAATGAGCTGATTTTGTCATTCTATCAACAACAACCTAAATAGATTCAAAATGCTTCCAAGTCTTTGTCAACCTAATCACAAAATCCATACTGATCTTTTCCCACTTTCGAGTAGGAATTTCCACGTCTTGAGCTAGGCATTCGACTTTGTCTTGTTGGTAATTGTGACAACCAGCTACAAACTTAGCAATATCTGTTTTTATACCATTTTACCAATAAATCCCCTTAGGTCTCTATACATCTTTGTTGAACTGCGATGAGTAGAATAGGATGAATTATGTGCTTCTTGCAAGATCAATTATGTGCTTCTTGCAAGATCAAATCCATCATTGCATCAACATTTGGCACACACAACCTATCTTGATATCTATGGACACCGTCTCCCCCTTAGAAGAAAACCTCCACTTTACTATCTTTCACCAACACTTTCAATTCTAGTAAGGTGGGGTCAAGGTCTTCCTTAGACTTGACCTATTCAACCAAAGAGGATTTGGAACCAACCATCAATAACCACCATATCTCCATTTTCAACTTCATTCAACCTAAATCCCAACCTAGCTAACCAGTAAACTTCTCTCGCCACTTCCTTATTTCTATCACCAATATGATCTACACTTCCCATGGACACTCTACTTAGAGCATCAGCACAATATTAACTTTGGCAGGATGATAGTGCACACTAATATCGTAGTACTTGAGGAGTTCTAACCACCTTCTTTGTCTCAAGTTGAGATGCCTTTGTGTGAACACATATTGGAGACTTTTATGGTTAGTGAACACATCTATATGAACCCTATACAAGTAGTGACACCATATTTTCAAAGCAAATACCATGACTGCCAATTCAAGATCATGGGTAAGATAATTACACTTATGCACCTTTAATTGTCGATATGCATATGCTCTGACCTTACCACTTTGCATCAATACACACCCCAAATCAACCCTTGAAAGTAAACCACAAATCCTTCCAACCCTTCTGGTAGAGACAAAATAGGATCAAATGTGAGCTTCTCTTTCAAAGTATGAACACTTCTTTCACATTTATTAGTGCACACAAATTTTGCCTTCTTTTAAGTCAATTTGTCAAAGGGGATGCAATTGAGGAGAAACCATTCATGAACCTCCGGTAATACCCCGCTAAGCCCAAGAAACTCCTAATATCCGTTGGAGTCAAGGGCCTAGGCCAATTCCATATCACTTTTATTTTCTTAGGGTCCATATTAATTCCATCACTAGACACCGAATGCCCAAGGAATACAACTTCCTTCAACAAAAATTCACACTTATGAAATTTAGCAAACAACTTCTCATCCCTCAATGTTTACAACACTACCCTCAAATGGTTTTGTCATGACCCAGACCTAGGGCCTAGTTGTGACACGTGAATGGGGAACCCAAGGGAACCCCAAACAAACCTCTTTTCATATCATTACACATCCTTGGTTGCAGAAGCAATTAAAATCAATGATAAGAGATAATAAATAAAAAGGTGAAAACGGGACTAAGGGACCTCTTTTTGAATACCATAAACATCATGGAATAAGAGAGTCAAGTTTTATAGCATAAACACATAACTTGTGCAACAACACTTCTACTACATAGATAAGAGCGGGGACCAAGATAAGCAACCGGGGACTCACCCTCATAGTCATAAGAATACATTTAAGTAAAGAGAGTCCTAATACATAACATGAGATGAAAGTCATTGTTCCAAGATTTAAGGACTCACCAACTAGCTTTGAATGGAAGTACTAGCCACGAGGAAGATGATGATCAATCGGTGTTCCAATCCCCACATGGTGACATCATGTAGACATAGTGCATGCATTAGTATGTTCGAGTGTACTAAGTATATAGGATGCAATGCTAGCAAGGGAGAGGCAACATAATCAAAATGCATAATTATATGAAAAAGATAGGTATAACATCAATATGACTTGTATAATCAATGTTTAAGGTTGAACATGCATGTAAATCATGATCAAGGAATGTAAACTCAATATGGGATACAAACTCAAAACCCCTTTCTTTTACCAACCTTCATAAAATGGGCTGAATAGCCCCCACTTGCCTTATGGTATACCTTTTTGGAGTGTTACCAATATCACTACCTTACAACATAGTCTTTTGATAGGTAATATAAGATTTCCCCTACTTTATGATATAATCTTTTGGGTAGGAGTCTGTCACTCCCCAAGTTGCCGTTAGGGCGGACAGGCACCCTTGCCGATAAGGCTCGGGAGAACCAACCTATATCTATTCGCTTGTATACATATAATAATTAACTTTCTATGTTTGGCATGCTTATATGGAGATAAATGGTAATAACAAGCTAAAAGTAGATGCGTATAACTAGGCCATTGGGGCTACGGTGCCTAATGTACGAGACATGACCATACTTTAGTTTACATAGTCTACAAAGCCTCTAGTCGAGAGAAAGCATCCATAATTATTCGGGACAGGCCCCGTCTGAATTAACTGTATAATATAAACATATAAACTCTAAATACACACAAAGCTCCAAAACAACCTGGAGCTTGGTAACAACAGCTGAATGTGTCCTGAACTCTGTTGGGAAGATCTATTAGCACCTGTATCTGCAGCATGAAATGCAGGTCCCCCGGAAGGGACTTAGTACGAGATAATGTACTGAATATGTAAGGCAACAAATATTGTACATGAAATATAACTCAAATGAAGTTATGCACTGATTGCGGATAAGAGACCACCTTTAATTATACTTTGGGATCAAGTACTTTATGTTCTTTA
>JAOTQJ010147767.1:0-33535 GCA_025642045.1 Solanum sejunctum
CCTCAAGGTATCAACAATAACTTTCTTAGCCACTGTATCAAGATTCGAAATTCCAAAGTCATGCCGCTCCCTAAGTCAATGTAAGGTATTTTTCAATAAAATCTGAAGTTTAACTCTTAGGTGTTTTTGTTGAGGTAAGACTCCCTTTTTTGCATATATATATATATATATATATATATATATATATATATTTTAATCATCCTTTTTGCAGGTCAAAGGAAGCAATATTTGTGTTTTGCGGAGGTTACACAATGCAAGAATTTGATCTTGAGGTACGAAGGGATATGTTTAACGTCCCCGACTTGAAATCATAAATTTGAGACTTTACAATATTTCAAATGCTCAAACATATGGCGTTAAGGGATGTGTAACGTTCCCACCTTGATATCACTAATTCGAGGTTTTACAATATTTCAAATGCTTAAACATATGATGCGAAGAGGCCATCTTAAGGTGAAAAGGGATAATTTTTTGTCACCTTAAGATATGAAAATTTAGAATCCTTTTAAAAGTAAACCCACAAAAAAGCGCTAGCTTAAGGTGCAAAGAGACAAAGTTTGTCCACCTTAAGGCATGAAAATTTGGAGATCCTTTTAAGGATAAGCCTGCCAAAAGGTCTGCTTAAGGTGCAGAGGGACAAAATTTGTCCACCTTATGTAACACCCCTTAATTCTTTTCACCTCGTCTAAGTAGATGCATAGAGAAAATTGAGAAAAATGACTGAGAAAAGTTGCTGAAAGAGAAAACTACGAGGGCCATCTACGACCTGTAGAAGAGGCCACGTAGAATTTTCAGGTGACTTGGTAAAATTTTCTAAAAATCTGATGCCCATGTATGAGACAACATATGGACTATAAAATATTCCACGGCCCGTAGATTGGTTCCATAAGATGGTAATCTAAATATCAACTTTTCAATAGCTTGAGTTACGAGTTATCAGACGGCCCGTAGAAGGGGTTTCGTGAATTCTATGACGAATTCCGGTAACTCAAATTCTTGGACCCCTTTTCTATGAGAGGTCATGTATGACCCATAGACATGGTCTCATAGAATCTGTCGACAATTTTTAAGAAGAATATTTTTGTCTATTTCTATCCCCTTTTAACCCAATCCTTAGTCGTTTTAGACCTAAATAAAGTCCTAAAATAAAACCCTAAGTGGATTTGCACTATTCTTCACACTTAGTGATTTCTGGAGAACACTAGAGAAGGGAGGAGAGCAAGGGTTTCAAGCTCCAAATTGAGGACCGATTGAAGTTGATTGCTTCTTTTATTTCTAGGTATGTAACACTTACTAAAGTGTGGAACTATGTTCATCCACACTTCCCTTTTCACCTATTTGAGTCAAAACTAGGAACAAGAGTTGAGTTTCAAAAATTCTATCATCCAATTACTAAATCCCTGCATTTATCATGAGGTCTTATAATGATATATGAGATAATTGTTGTATTGCATGACCACTGCTATGAAATTGACATATATATGGATACTTAATATCATGAGCCTTAAATTGAATGAATTTATAAAATCTATACATGAATTGAGTTGAGATTTGAATTTTATTATTTGAGTTGAGTAAATTGAGCATGAGGAAAATATAGTATCATGACTACATGCCCATTTAATGTATTTTGTTTGCATTCCATGATAAGTCTAATTGATGAGTCTGAATGACCGTTTGAGTCTGAGTTGAGTTTGATTTCTTTCTTGATTGACTGAACTGATGAGGAAGTGAGGTGAGTTGAGATAAGATAACCTAATAAGGTTGAAATTTGAGTTGATTGACTGAGCATTGAGGATTGAGTTGATTGATGAGTTGAGCATGTTTTAGTCTTGGGAGGAGTATCGAGCACCGAGTTAGGAGTGAGTAAATATCTACTCTAACCTACAGAATTACGTTGCCATATAGTATATTCTAACAACTCTTATCCCAGCATATGGACATTCACTATGGATCCATGAGAGAGTTGATCATCTTTTACCTTACCAAGTTTAGGACGGGCATGTCATGAACATCGCCTTCGTTGTGCATCACCAAACAAAAGATGGTAGGATTGGGTGTCGATTAATAAAAACTCCTAAGCGAACACTGATTGAGCATAGTATTTTAAATTGAGTTCATTTCTACTGAGTCTATCTTAAAAGCATGATTTACTTTAAACTTGCATATATTGAGCTAAACAAGAGTTGATTGAGTCGAGGTGAGTGAGTTGAACTTTACTTTCTTGAGCTATTTTACATACCAATATACTCTATGTACCGACGTTCATTTAGACCTGCATTATTTCATGATGTAGATACAGGTGATAGAAGACTTTAGCCCGCACATCATTGAGATCTAAATCAGTACATTCTAGAGTTGGTGAGCCCTCCTTGCTTTGCGGAGGGTCGCTTTATTTACTATTTGACTTAGTACTTTCTTTCTTTGATTTAAGGTATCTGTGATCTATCATGGTATCATCTAGATTGTTGATAAGAGACTTCATAGACATTAGGTAAAGGATTTGTTGAGTACTGATTGTTTCCAAACTTATTTGTTGGAGATTATGTTTTAGAAGAACTACATTTATTTATATGATGCTTTACTTCACTTGAATATAGCATGTGATAATGAGGCTAGGCGGTTCTCTTGGGAACCAGAAATAGTTCTTCAAGTTCCAGCCACGCAAGGGTACCCTCCCGGGGCATGACACCTTAAGCAATGGAAATTTAGACATTCTTTTAAGGATAAGCCAGCAAAAAGGCTAGCTTAAGGTGCAAAGGGACAAATGTTGTCCATTTTAAGGCATGAAAATTTAGATATCCTTTTAATAATAAATCCGTGAAATGCTAGCTTAAGATGTAAAGTGAGAAAGTTTGTCCACCTTAAGACATGGCAATTTAGAAATATTCTTATGACACAAAAGGCTGGATAGTTATTTTTATCCTAAGAAAGACAATTTAAGAAAATCCTCATGATTCTAAGATGTAGTTATTCATTCTCGCCTGAAAAGATGTAAATCTAAAGGTCGAGGCTTGAAGGCTTCAACTTTCAAATGCAACAATTTTAAAGAATTTGACTTGCAGGCATGATGGATTTGAAACGTCAACTTAACAAAAAAAGAGAATAAGATTTCAAATCACAAATTTAAAGGATTTAATGACTTCAATATGCATATTTGATTGAGTTGAACACTTTAACTTGCGAACTCGAAGGATTTGAGATTTCAACTTATACTCTAGAAGAATTCAAAGACTTCACCTTGTATACTTGAAGGATTTGAAGACTGTGAAGTCTTTAAAGACTTTGATTTGCATATTTGAAGGATTTAAAAATTTCAACTTGCAAACTTGACTGAATTTGATAACTTCAACTTACAAACTTGACCAAATTTTAAGACCTCAAGCATGCTATTGAAGAATCTCACATTCCATAGGGGTTTACCCCTATAAGGAATCAAGTGGGAACATATAATTTTTTGGACACTCACAACTGAACTTAGAATATAATTCCAAGCGCCTATGTACCTCAACGAAGAGGATCAAGTCACAACATAGTTTTGGAAGAGTTTTTTTTTTAAATTTCTCCTAATTTGCCTAGGTCACCTCTTTTAAGGTTTTCAACCTAGCGAACATTTTTTGGTGTCCTAGCTTTTGCCTAGTTCGCCTTTTAAGATATTAAACTTAGCGGATATTTTTTTAGTGTGTTATACATAGTTTATAATCTTGCGGACCAGGAGTATTTTGACTTAAACATTTTTCTCAAATTTAATGAGCTTTGAATTTGAAAACTTTGCTTGAATTTGAGGAACATCAAATCTTAAGAACTTAGCTCAAATTTGAGGAGCTTTGGAACTTGAGTCTTAGCTCAAATTTGAAGAATGAATTTTAGACTCATGCACCAAGGAGCACTTTAACTTAAAGAGTTTGCTCGAATTTAATGAGCTTTGAGAAAATTTTACTCAAATTTGAGGAGCTTTGTGACTTGAAGATTGAGCTCAAATTTGAAGAGCTTTGTTACTTGAAGGTTTAGTTCATAATTTGAAGATTTAGCTCTAATTTGAAGAGCTTTGTAACTTAAAGTTGAGCTCATAATTTGAGAAGCTTCATAATTTAAAGATTTAGCTCAAATTTGAAGAGCTTTGTGATTTGAAAATTTGGCTTGTAATTTGATGATCTTTCAGTTTGGAGGTCAAATTCCAAATGAAAAGCTTCACAATATGAAGGTTAGCTCGAATGAGATTTCTGACCTAGAGTTTAGCTCAAATTTGAGGAGCTTTCAAACTTACAATTTGGCTCAAATTTGAAAAGCTTTATGATCTACAGTTTAACCTTATGCATCTAGGAGCATTATAACTTGCAGGTTAAGCTCCTATGATAAGAAGCATCATAACTTGTAGTTTATCCTCATCTATTAAGAAGAGTGGAGATATGCATAGACTCTTTAAAGTCATTTTCAAACACAAACTTGCCCCCACTTTGGAGTTCTTTGATATCTTCATCTGCATGAGGACCATAGATAAGAGACGGTTTATATTTTCTTATAGTCATGCTTAATTCTATGTCATATGCATAAGTTGCCTACTCTTTAAAATATTAGGCTTTAATTCTTGCAAGATATAGTAAAGATCCCATTTCATGCCTTGGATTCACAATTTAATGCTATAAGTTTCACTAAGGCGATCTACAATGAAGACTCAAATTTCTCCACTGATAAATAAAGTCAACAACTAGCTTATCTTCACGTTAGAGCCTTTATAAGTTTGATCATACAAACAACATGTCTTGTGCTATAGAAATAATAGAGGAACTCTTGCTCTAACTGTTTCCAACAATCTATTGAATTAGATTTGAGATTTACGTACCAATCAAAGGCATTGTCTTTGAGTGATCGAATGAACTATTTGACAAGATAATCACCATAAGTTCCAACATTGTTGCAAGTTTCAATAAAGTGCGCTAATTGTTGTTTTGGATTCCCTCTGTCATCAAACTTTTGGAACTTAGCAGGTTGATAGCCCTCAGGCATCTCCAATTTGTCAATCCTTTGCATGTGCGGCTTTGCATATATGGGGAAAAATTTTAGATAAGGACTCAAATTTATCTTCGATAGTCTCTATGATTAAGTCCTTCAATTGATCAATAGGAATCAAACCGTCAGTGGAGAGATGCATCTCTTTAATCTTTGCCTGCTTTATGCAAGACTCTCCTTTCTCTTGAATTCTAAGAGATTTCATAGGTGCTTGATTTGATCCTATTTCAATCATGTTATCTATCTAATTTGTTAACTTGAAAAGTTTAGCATGTTATTCATACACACACTTTGTCAAGCCTTCATCTGCTTTATTCAAGCTAGCTAATTATTATTCTATAGTAAAAGTCATTTCAATGTTGAAAATTTTGAGATGAGAGGTTGGGATGGTCCCAATGGGATGATGTCACCCAAGTTACACCTCCTTTTTAAAGGATAAAGTGGTTGCTATCAAAAAATAGAACCTAACAAGAGTTAGGGTTGAACCCACAGGGAATACATAGCCTCAAGACAAATTCACCATTAGTTAACCGACTCAATTCCCCAAAGGAGGGGAGTTTGCAATAATCAATGGGAAAAATAAACTAACTAAATATCACAAGAGAAAAAGTAATAGAGGAGAGCAACTAGGGTATTGTGTTCCCCATGATTTCCCAACTTAGTATCACTAGATAACTTAATTCTTGTCTAGTGTATAGCATGCAGGATGGTAAATCAATGTATTTACATGGGTCGTTCTCGTTCCATATATGAGATCTTCCAAATTTCTCGTATCCTTTTTCGTGGATTAGCATCTCGAAGTCCTTTGATGGGCATAAAGAAATTGAGCCCTTTGGTCAAACGTGAGATGAGAATTTCACTATGAGACTTGGCTCATCTTCATAGTGTGCATTACTAACCATTACCTATAAGTTTCATTACAACCTCCCTTGGTCCAGTTTGGTTGAATCCTCTTGATTAATCTCTTTTTCTATTCATTACTAACTTGGTCCCATAAGTAATGCTAGGCAAGTTCTAATGTTGGCCACCACTAGAAAACATGTAAAATGAAGAGAGTTAATTAATACATGCATATACACCTTCCATGAATTGTGAATTATCTGGTTTTACTTTGTTAATTCTTCGTGGTTCCCACAACCCTAGTTGTGAATTTAGCTACTCATGCTATGTGTAGATGAAGAGATTATGAATTAAGAAGATATAATTAAACACTCACACAATTGAATTAAGATCAAGCAAATCCAAAGTCAGTGAAAATGACAAGCTTGAAGATTAAATTAAAGTACAAGTGTTTCAAAGACTCTCTCACAATTTTCTCTCTAAGAATATTGAGTTCTCTGAGCACAAAAGCCTAAACTACTGAAAAAATCATGTGAACTGACCAGAACTTCTGAAAAATAACCTAAAAAACTTATTTATAATAATTAAAAATAATCCCTAAACAAATTAGGAAAACTGATCGGTAAACTCCACAAAAGCACTCTACACTCGTAATGTCTTCTATAGCTCGTAGCTGGGGTCTCGTAATTAGATACTTAATTTTGGACTTCTCCTCTACGACATTTTTTCATGACTCTTAAAGTAGTTTACGATCCGTAAAGGGGGTTCATCTGATGAAATTCTTGCAAGTCTACTTCTTTGATCCTCAAGGCATGAAATGTGGTCTACGACTCGTAAATTGCCCCATGACTCATCTGCATGTTCGTAGACTTCATCTTTAGCAAATAGACTCTCATTGGAAATCCTCACGAAATACTTTTAAGAAATGTAAAATACTTTATGACTCGTATAAGGTCTCATACAATGCAAAAACTATCAACTTCTGTAATTTATTCCCAAATCATGGCCAACCTATAATCTTGCAAATCTAAACACAAAACACATAAAAATAACTAATCCTGCATTGAGAACACACAAAAATCCTAAGCCTTAAGCATCAATAGTGTTGTATTTTGGCAGCACATCAACACCCTCAACTTAAATTATTGCTTGTCCTTAAGCGACGACTCAATCTATATAGATAACATAGTAACACATAGACCTCAACTTAATTGCATAGACACATATATCTCAGACTCAACTTAATTGCATAGACACATATATCTCAGACTCAGATACTCATACCAACTCTTCAAAATTGGATCAAATAGCTATTTATCAGACCAATGTAGATTGGTACATGTGACAACATAACTATGACAAGCAAGGAGTTATCAACAATCCACAATCACTGAACAAGTCAAATGCTAACAATACAATGCAAGTGCCCTTACAGAAAGAAGTCCCATATTTGGCACTCAATGATATTTTTATGTTTAACCTTGGGACTCTGCAAAATTATTCATTCTCACAAAAGATATTTATGCATAATGACTAATACCATAGACTTGCCCCTATACTCATAACTCGGACCTTCAAGAACTGGATTAGGATCACTCTAGGACTTTCTAGCCTTGTAACATAGGTTCAGCGGGCTTTGGTATGATATTTTTTGAAATTGGTGAATAAAGGCCCTCTTTGAACTACGGTTTCCCACACTTTTGCCCTACCAACTTAGCTATTTTTACGTTATTCTCCCTTTTTCCTATTTTAAGCTTTTCTGGGTGCTTTCTTTTCATTTTTCCAGCCTTTTTGCCTTGTTTTTACGCTCCATTTTGCTTTTTAAGCTCACATCTAAGGCATCTTTCATTTTTTCTTACACTCAGTACATGGTTTTTCCTTTTTCTTTATATTACTAACTCACCTTCCTCATTTTTGTGTTTTACTCCACCCTCAACTTAGACTTTTAGCCTGTGTTGAGGTGCACACTATCCATCCTCCAAACTAGGGCTACTTTTGGTAGCCACCCTCAATGTAGACTTTTTGCCTCAGTCAAGGTACATAATATTCAAGGACAAACCACAGCCAAATTCAGGATTTTTCACTAAATAAGGCTGGGTTAATCAGGAGTTTTGAAAGAATAGATAAATGTTAGGCTCAAATATTAGGAACAAGAGATATATCATCAATTTGGTTGGTTATTTTAGGCTAAAGTGAACTATTTAAGAATAATAGCCTAAGATCCTTTCCTAATCCAATTAATCTACAATCTAACTTAGAGTAATAGAGCACTTTTTAATTAGCACAAAACACATGAATTTACCAAATAAAGCACATACTATCATGGCGCTGCACACATTGTCAGCAAAAGACTCAAAGACCATGCTTCTTCTCTCAACTTACCCTTACTAATTAGAACAGATATTGTCAGGAACCTAAACATGTATGGTTACTATCTAACTACTAATCAAATTTATTTTTGGTGGGTATTATTTTTCAAACTAAACATGAAAATATGCTATATGCCACAAGTATTGGTACTATATGCTACAAATTTTATCTAATTATATCTTGTATGTGCCGGTTTAACATAAAATAAATATTCATAAGAAAAAAGAACCCAGGCAAGAAAATCTCAGCATAAAAAATTGGGGCGGTTATGGACTATAAGCTACTCATCCTTTACTGAGGCTTATAACTACCCATACCTAATTGAAAAAGATGTGCATTATCCCTAATGCACAAAATCAAGCAAAAATAGAACATAAGGTGTAAAAAACACATACCTGGCCACCTAGGCGCTAGTATGTGGCTAAGTCTAGCCATCCTCCACTAGCAGAGTGGTCTACTCAGTAGTGGTACTCCATCCGGAGGGGCCAACACCCCTTATATGCTCCATCGCTTGAGCCTGTATCATCTCTTCCTCATGCTTCAACTCCCTCAAGGCAAGCTAGAGATCCTCCTCCTCTAACCTCCTTGCATGTACATATCTGTCCTGTGGATCCATTTTTATGCAAGGCCTCTTCCTGAGGGAAGAGTGCGCAGTTTTATCAGCAACAAATAAGTCTAACATTGGCACCAGAGATATCATCTCTGGTAGTGTGACTGTGCCGCCAGTGATGCTGTCATATTAGTGCGGAGCTGTTGGATCTTCTTCTGCATGGCTGATAAGTCTGAAGGTCAAGTCGAACCTTGGCTAGTCTCTTATGTACCCTCTCTTCGAAAGCATCGATGTGGGCATTCAAGGTAGAAATATGGTCTTGAATAGCAACAACTATAAATGCCTGCATCTGACCCTCTGAGTCAGAAATAACCTACTGGACCTATGGCCTAATCTGCTAAAAAGTTGAGTTAACTATGCCTCAGCATGTACTAACCTCTATGATATGGCCTGTATAGAAGTGGAAAACACAGATATCATGCCCATGATAGTAGCCTATGAAGTAGTGACCTCTGGTGGAGGGGCAGTAATAGTGGGACCTCTCTTCTCATCTAGCTCATACTACGGGGGCTACTCCTCAGTAGTAGCAGCAGTAGTGGTGGTAGTATCAATCTTAGAACCCTCAGGTCGTAGTGTTGGGGTGAACATATCTGGCATAAGTGGGGGTTTTGCTTGCCAAAGTGCCACCTGGGTCTCATCAGCGTTGATCAGGCTGGGCTCTAAAGTGTACTGGGCCTTAATCATCTAGTCTAGCTGATGTAGTATCTCCACCCTAGACTCTAAACAGAGCCTGTAGATAAAACACGGGAAAGTTATGGAGGTGGCCCTCTTCAGTGCAACTTTATGTAACTTCTCAGTGATGAGGCATGCCCAATTAATGTCATAGTTAGCTAAGATTTTGGCAACAAAAACTGCACGCTCTAGTGTCAAAATGTTATCAGTGAGCGCCAGCCAGATGTGTGAACAAACAATAGCCTACCAAAATTTGGCAGGGAAGCTGAGCAAAGCCTTAATGATAGGCTCCATATGAGTGGCTACCTAAGTAGGTTCCAAACCCTACTCTACAATAAACCCCGCCACCTATCTCATCAATATGGCTTGTCACTCAGGATCATTCATTATAAGTGGGTTCCTGGTCTGCCCTACCCTGTAATCTAACTCTGCAGTGGATCTGGGGCCACATTGAATAGTCTCCTCTAATATGTCAACCTGCTAACCCCTTACTCATGTCTCTGTTAGTCTGGGCTGAGTGAGGGGTTTCTTTCCCCTGGGAAGAGTAAGCTGGATAGTGGTTGCTCCACTCTTTCATCTACATGCCCTCTAAGTATATCCCCTTCATGCCCTCGATACACCACTAGTTAGCAAGGGCATTAGATGTAGATGATGATGATAGTGCGACAGATGACTCTTCCTCTGATCTATCTTAAGAGCCCTCCTCAGTACTGGACTCCTCTTTGGATGGAGTAATCCTTGATAGCCCACTCCCCTCGCTGTCTTCCTCCTCAGACTAGGGAGTGCAAGGAACGAGAGCCTGAGTATGCCTAGCTCTGGATGTGGATCTAATCTGTGGTATAGCAACATTTGGGTCTAGTTGGACATCTAGGATCTCTAGCGAACCACTTAGCTGAGGGTACTGCTCCCTACCCGAATGCTCGTCATCTGAAGGCTCATCCCTGAGCCTCTCTTGTAGGGACAGAATCCTATCTCTTTTAGCTTTAGGGGCCATAGTACCTGAAATATCAATACATACACACCATGGTTAGCCTACAACTTAAGAATTGGAATACAAAATTCATCTGAGTTCAGTTGTAGATAGGTTGTACGAAAGCACATTTACAAGTCATAGTGGATATTACGAGTCTTAAAGAGCCTTCGTAAACTAGTGGTTTAAACCAAGTTTAGTTACTGGAAAAGTTTACGAGACTAGGTATGACTCATAAAATAGTTTACTAGTCGTAGACTAGGGTCGTAGAAAATTCTGGTGAGTAATTAACCTTAGGTAGGGACCTACAAGACCTACCTATGAGCCATAGAGTGATCTATGACTCGTAGAAGGTCTCGTCTGATGGATACTCAAAAACATCAAGTTTCTGGAATTGTGCATGAGGGGCAATTATAACTTGTGGATCACTCTACTGGTCATAAAAGTCACTCGTAAACTAGAAAACTCAATCACCTGAGTTCCAGAGTTCATCACATGGACCCCACAAGACTATTTCAATCAACTAATTATTAGTATCGAAGAAAGAACAAACGCACCCATATGATTTCAATAATACAACCCTACCCCTAACATGTTCTAAACAAATCCACCCTATCAAAAATGATTTAGCATCAACTATCCTATAATTCCAACCACTTCTAATTGATTCAAGCAATATCATATACCCATGTCCTCAACCCCCAATTCACAATTTTACACATTAAAGCACTTAGGGTGACGGGCAAACTAAGTATGAACAATTAGCATCTGTATAAGGTCATATTACCTAATTTCGGGCTTAGACATCAATCAAGCATCGACAACATTAGTTCTAACTAAACATAAGTTCAATTCGATCATCGGATTTAGCTTAAACACCATTCCCCAACATAAATATGCAGATTACTCATTGAATTAAGGCAAATTAAGGGTTAAAATTAAACCAAAAAGTTACCAAGAGTAGAGATTACTTTGAAGAGAGAGAAGGTGAGTTGGCACAAAACCTTAGTTGGCCGAAATTCTTGCCGAAAAAGGGGGTTGGTGGCCGGAGAAGATCGAAAAATAAAAAAAGGGGGATCGATATGGTGATTTTCTAAATTAGGAAATATATGGGGTCAAAATAACTTGACCCCTCTATTCATACTTTGATGGGTCAACTGAAAATTTGTTGGGCCTGGGTTTACCAAACACCGATTATAAGTCGTAGATGGTTCTATGACTCATACATCATGATTTCATTGAACCCTCAACACTTAGAAAAATTTTAGGAAAGTTACCTGGGTTCCACGAGCCACATTCATGATTCATAGTTTACTCTATAAATCGTAAAGTTAGCTCATGGATTGTAGTGTATATTTTTCCTACTTACTGGAAATCTCTATGAGATGGGATATGAGTCATAAAGTGATTTATGACTCGTAGAGCCAGTTGTAGAGACTCAATCTGATGCTCTTCCTCAGCCAACATGATTGACTTAGTCTTGTACCTGCATACTCTTCATAAAATACACTGTTACCCTATATGTAACCAACCCATTGTACATAAATACAATCAATTACAAGAAAATAAACTACTTATGAATACAAAAACTAAAAAAAAAACTATAACTATGCTATTACACCATAGGTTGTCTTTCAAGTATCGCCTAATTTATTATCGCGGCATGACTTGGACAAATTGGTTACTCAGACTTCACCAATTGTCCAGCCTTCACTCTTCAGCTCATCTGGATGCTTCCTGGACTAACAAATATCAAAGACATCTACTTCATCATTCAATCTAAACCTGAGTTGACGTACTTCCATATCTCCTAGTGCTTATCCAGTGGCTAGGAATGGTCTTCCCAAGATGATTAGGATATTGAAGTGACTTCACAATCTAGGATCACACAGTCTGCAGGGAATATCAATTTTTCCACTTTAATTAGCACATCATAGAGTATCGCAATAGGCTTTTTCATTGTTTGATCCATCATTAGTAACCACATGCTAGCTAGAGCAGGGGCTCCCAATCCAAGCTTCTTGTAGACCGCAAGGGCATCAATTTGATACTGGCACCTAAGTCACATAGTGTCCTTGTGAACTCCACATATCCTATAGTTCAAGGTATGGTGAAAACACCTAGATCTTCATACTTCTGAGTAAAGGATTTCGTAGTGATAACACTGCAATATTGAAGCTCTTGAGAAAGATCTTGACTTACAGTGTGCTTTTTGGTAACCAAATCCTTCATATACTTGGTATAGACTAACATTTTCTCCAAAGTCTGGATGAGAGGAATGTTGATTGATGGCTACTTTAGCATGGAGAAAAAAGTGTTTGAAATTGCCTTCCTCCTCCCATTTTTTGAGTCTCTGAGGAAAGGGAGGAGGAGGTCTTGGGATAGGCTTAAACCTCTATGGTGCTTCAACTACTTCACTCAACCAATCCTTGCCATGAACATCTTCTTCATTTACATCCTTTGTTGCAGTCATCTCCTTATGAACACTTCTACATCAACCGGTATAGGAGGGTCAATTATGCTCTTTCTGCCCCAAATGTTGACCGCCATACACTGAACTTCATTTTTTTGGATTTCACACTGTATGACTAAGCAGTGTACCCTTATGATGCTGATTCAACTAAGCTGACACTTGATCGAATTATTGTTTTAGCTATTTGATAGTCACAGAATGAGACTCTATCTTTTAAATGATAGTAGAGATCTCTTTTTTCATGCTCCGTAGGGTCTTATCCTATGTCTCAGCCTTCTTCAGAAGGCGCTCAAACATCTCCTCATTTCTGGAATTGGTTGTCCCTGCATTGCGGTTATGTGGTGGCCATAAAGACTATTTTTGAAGCCTTTTCTATGATCCCAATCTGTATCTGGACCTTTATTCCTATCATAATAACCTCAATTGTTGTCCTTGTAAGCTCTATTTCTACCAAAGTTTAGACCTTGGTTTCCTTGACCTTGGCGCCAATAGTCCTGATTGGACCGTTGAGCGTTCATCTAAAGACCCTCCATCTAATCATTCACAAAACATATATCCTCCCTATAGTATGGCTCCTCATACATAGGTTCACGGGGGGTTGGTGAACTACTCAATTGGCTCTTTCTTGGTTCTGCTTTATTACTACATACATGCTTGTGTGAAGCCGAGCAAGCTGCTACATAATTTCTTCATTAATTTTAGCTTGCTCTGACCCTACACTGATAGCATATGAACTTTTTATGGAAGCTCTATCCTGCTGCCCCCATGTCGGACTCGTCTGGACCACTTGCTCCATATATTTTGCAATTCTTGCAATTGGTTGATCTAGAAACATGCCCCCATGATAGTGTCAGCATAGGCCTGACTGTTCTCATCAAGGGCACGGTAAAGATCTCCACCAAGGCATCATCAACTATCTTGTTGTCAGGGAAGCTCCTCAAACATTTTGTAAACCACTCCTAAGTAGTGCATATCGAATCACCAGGAAGTTGCTCGAAGTTGTTAATCTGGTCCTTCAACTTGAGCTTCTTCAATTTAGGGAAGTGCCTCTCTAAAGAGGCCTTCTGCAAGTCTGCCCAGCTGGCGCTTGAACTCTATGGGAGCTCAGATGGTCACAACACAACATTGCCCATAAGGGATAATGGGAAGACACAAAGTCCCATAGCATCCATAGACAAATTTTGTATCCTCATCACACTCTTACAAACAAATGCCACATTGTGCAAATAACTGTGTGGATCCTCTGATGGTAAGCTCGCAAATAGTCTATTATTCTGCAGCATTTGAAGTAACCCACTAAAGACTATAAGCTATGTGTCTATCGGTAGTAGTGGTAACATAATAGCTCCAGTCACATCCATAACCATGGGGTTCAACCTATACTAATTCCACTAGTAAACATTAGCGCTGAACTCCTGAGGCAGTGGAATGTCTTCCAAAGGAGGTGGGTTCTCATTTTGATCCTCTTCATTATTATTCTTATTTAGGGCTGCATTGGCCACATTATTGGTGTTATCTTGGGCCATTCTTCTTGTAGTTCTATGGATCTCAAGATCAAATAGAGTTAAGGGCTTGCCTTGACTCTGAGTGTTGGGCATACACTATTCGTACACCCGGCAAAGAACAAAAATAAAAAAAGTAAAATAAAGGAACCAAGGATTAACACTTGAATCATAAGTGAATTTACTATGTCTAGTTGTATTCCCCAGTAACAATGCCAAAATCTGGATGTCGCCCAAGTTACACCTCCTTTTTAGAGGATAAAGCGGTCACTGTCAAGAAATAGAACCTAGCCAAGGTTAGGGTCGAATCCACTGGGAATACGTAGACTCAAAACTAATTTACCAATATGCAATCCTAGTAGTTAACCTACTCAATTCCCTAAAATGGGGGAGGTTTGCAATAATCAATGAGAAAAATAAACTAACTAACTATCAAGAGAGAAAATTCAATAGAGGAGAGCAACTAGGCTATTGTGTTCCCCATGATTCCCCAATTCAGTATCACCAGATAACCAATTCTTGTCTAGTGTATAGCATGCAAGACAATTATTTAAGTTTAGTAAGCCCTTTGGTCAAAGGTGAGAGGCAAATTTCACAATACAACTTAGCCCATCTCCATAGTATGCATTACCAACCATTACCTATATGTCCCAATACAACTACCCCTTGGCCCAATTTGGTTGATTAGACGAGAACATATCAATTGAATTCAGTTAATTAATCTTTTTTCTTATTCATTACTACCTTGGTTCAGTTAGTAACATTAGTCAAGTTCTAATATCATCTACTACTAGAAAACATACAAAACGAAGGGACTTAATTAATACATGCATTTACACCTTCCAAGAATTGTGAATTAATCAATTTTACTTTGTTAGTTCTTCATAGTTCCCATAACCCTAGTTGTGGATTTGACTACTTATGCTATGTGTAGATGAAGAGATTATGAATTGAGAAGACATAATTAAGCACTTATACAATTGAATTAAGATCAAGCAAATCCAAAGTTAATGAAAATCACAAGCTTGAAGATTGAATTAATGCACAAGTTTTTCAAAGTCTCTCTCATAATTTTCTCTCTAAGAATATTGAGTTCTCTAAGGACAAAAACCTAAACTACTGAAAACTCATGTGAACTGACTAGAATTTCTGAAAAATAACCTAAAAAATCTATTTATAATAATTAAAATCAAGTCCTAAACAAATTAGGAAAACTAGTTTGCAAACTTTACGAAAGCACTCTACGACTCTAGTGTCTTCTACAGCTCGTAGTTAGGATCTTGTAATCAACTGTTAAACTTTTAGACTTCTACTCTATGACATACTTTCATGACTCATAAAGTGGTTTACAACCCATAAAGGGGCTTTCATCTGATGAAATTTCTGACATCTCCGATCCTCAGGGCGCGAAATATGGTATACGACTTGCAAATTGCCCCATGATTCATCTGCATGTTCATAGACTTGAACTTCTGTAAACTCCCTCATTGGAAATCCTACTAAACACCTTTATGACTCATAGAAAACACATAAAACAACTAAATTCACATTTAGAACACACCAAAATCCTAAGTACTAAGCATCAAAAGTGTTGTATTTTGGCAGCACATCATGGGCGTGCTAGAATTTGTAGATGATAAAATTCACATTGAGGAAATTATAATCAAGAAACTAAAATATTGCAACAATTGTAGTATTTAATCTCAAATATCTGCGTGTTACGATCTCTATGAGTCCTTTAACCCATCTTTTCAAGTGTATATTCAAGGCTCTTGAGCTTGATCTTGAATCTGAAATTTTTTCTTGAACTTTGGATTTATTCTTGATCTTGATCTTGAATTTAAGTTTATTTTTGAGCTTGATCTTGAATTCAAGGACTTGCCTTTAAGATTGTTCTTGAATTTGAAGGCTTGGTTGTTTGAATTCTTGAACTTGTAGAAACGTTTATGGCGTTTGACTGAGAAATTTGCTTGCTTTTGATCCACGATCTCTCTAGCTTTTTGTTAGATTTTTTGATCCTCTGAATTATGAAAATCCCTATTTATAGTTATAGAATAAAGGAATTATAATAGGAAAGACATCCCTTCAACTAATCAGATTAAGTGACATGGCATATCGGGCTTTAATGAAATGGGCTTATCATTTTAACATATGGCATGATCCTGTCAGCTTCTTTATTTGACCTGGCATGCCATGTCATTTGACATGTGATACTAACTTATAGGAGAAGATCTTAGCCAATATATAAGACCATGTGAGTTACTACATGGAATCGAACATAACCCCCTATGTTGGCATGGGGAGACCACTTGTCTGGTGGAACTCTGTCACTCTGCAGGCATCTTAAATAACATGAATGACCTATCTGGATCCACTAGCCTAGCCTACAATGGTTCCTATGGTTGCACATAGTTAGGGACAGTAAGATGTATCTTTAATGGGTCATGCCTCAATTAACATAATGAATCCCAATCTCAAGTCCACTCGATGCTAAGTCATCCCATAAAATTTTTAAACATATAACTTAGTTAAATTATGATACTTAGAATTATAAATAGCAACCATAGGAATAGCTCAAACGTAGGAACCACCAAGTGAGAATTGGTCTTTTATCTTAGAGACCTTTCTTAAACATCTTTTAGGGTAATAGTCAACTTGCTCATATCTTTCATATCATGACTTTAGAACTCATCTTTAATGCCATAATCATCATCACAAATCATGCAAGGCTTTACTTGAAAACTAGGTAACCTGGGCTTTTATAATAGAACAATCATTAGTCACATAAATCATGAGAATACACTTTTTTAGTGACATGTAAAATGGCTCGCACTTCATCATTATCAAAGCTCATCATTGGGGTCATCATAATTAACTCGAATACGTGCATATACTTAGTAAAATATCATAAGACTTCATTGAGATCTTTAAATAACATAATATAACATGAAATCATCATATGCATGCATATCATCTTGAAGGAACTTAATGAAAAGGTAAAATACAGTATGAAGGACTTTGTGGGTTTGAAAGAAGGCCCAATCAAACTCACATACCTTGGTAAACCTGGGAAAACTAAACTTGAAGACATTGGGAAGATTCTTGAAAACCCTAGTTTGCCCTAGCTTCTTCTTAACAAATGAATACCTTAGGAGAAATTGAGAATACAGGAATGAGCAATTAACTAAGGGCCATAAGGCCATGAGGTTTGGTTTAGACTACTTTTGATCCCCAAAATGACATAGTTTAGGAATAAAATTGTAAAAATAACCAAACTGCCTTTCATTAAAGCTGCCAAAATCGACTTACGAAGCGTCGATTAAGGGTTATGGTTTGAACCACTGATTGTAGGTCTTGTTCGTCCTGTCAAATTTTTCAAAATACCTAAAACTGATTTATTGACCCCAAAAATATGAAATCATTCTATGGCTCGTGGTTGAACTCGTAAAGTCCTTTCACACTTGGACTTTTTTTGCAATTTTCTTAGAACCTATCTATTGGGGTATTCTATGGATCATATAACATTTTATGGGCCGTGCTATTAATTTGTAGGTTACTTTCTAGAAAAACTCCAATTTTCTTCATATTGAGGCCCTCATCCACGAACCTATCTATAATATATCATCTCTTCAATGAGCCATCATTAAGTGTGTGGGTTACCCCACACCTGGAAATTTTTTTTCTTTTCTGAAGTTCATGTTTGAGTATCAACCTATGGGCTATAAGTCAAATGACAGATCATACGTCACCCTAGTAAACTAACTCCAAGCCCTTTTCTATCCAACTTTTTCTGCACTCTTAGGCTACTAAACTTGGGGTCTTTACAATATCTCCCCCTTAGGAGCATTCATCCCCAAATGTACTTAAAGGAAAACTTTAAGGAGCAAATCATCAGCTAATAACTTAGTATGCATGCAAAAATGCAACTTAAATATCATTTCATAAAACTTTCAAAGTCTACTTTCAAAACATGTCGCAAAATAGTCCATAAGTATAGAAATAAGTGCATACATTATGTAAAACAAAAATGCAAGGAATTAGACGTTTTAGAAAGAACTTCTTAATACCTTAGGCTTGGGTAGAGTGAAACAGATATGGGCGATGCTTCATCAAATCCACTTTTATTTCCCATGTAGCACCCTTAACTTGTTGATACCTCTAAAGAACTTTGATAGATGCACCTTTCTCATTCCATAGCTTTTTTACTTGCGGGTCTAGAATCTCAACTGTACCTCTTCATAACTCAAATACTCTTTAATGTTCATATCAAGCAAAGGAATTGTAGAGTTTGGATCACCAATGAATTCTCTAAACATCAATACATGAAAATAGAATGGATTATATGTATCTCATTAGGTTAGTCCAACTCATATGCCACCTTTCCCACTCTTCTCACCACTTTATAAGGTCCTACATACCTAGGACTCAATTACCCCTTTTTACCAAACTGGATCATAACTTTCATAGAAGACTCCTTCAGATAGACCCAGTTACCAAATTAAAACTTAAGATTTCTCCTCCTTACATCGAAGTAGGACTTTTGTTAGCTTTGGTCCATTTACGACTTTTTCCTTATACTTTTAATTTTCTCCATAGCATTCATGACTAAGTCCAGTCCTAATAATTCCACCTCACCGACTTCAAACCACCAATGAGTGATCTACACCATCTACCATACAACACCTCAAATGGTGCTATTTCAATACTTGCATGATAACTATTGTTGTAGGCAAACTTGATAAGTGGAAAATGCTTATATGAACTTTCTTTGAATTCTAATCCACAAGCTCTCAATATATCTTCCAAAGTGCAGATAGTCCTTTTAGCTTATTTGTTCGTTTGGAGATGAAAAATAGTACTCACCTTCACCTTAGTACCAAGCCGCTTTTGGAAAGATCTCCAAAAATGAGAGGTAAATTGGACATCATTATACGATATGATGGATAGTGTAATCCCATGTAACCTCACCAATTATTGGATATATAAATAGGCATAATCTTCAACACTAAATTTAGTCTTGATCGGTAAAAAGTGAGCTAACTTTGTCATGTAGTTAACTATCATCCATATAGAGTCATAATATTTTTTGGTACTTGGCAGCCTTACCACGAAGTCCGTGTTGATTTTTTCCCCCTTCCAAGTAGGAACGTTAATGTCTTGGGATAGTTCATATGGCTTATGATGCTCAACTTTCACTTAGTGGCAATTGGAACACTCAAACACAAATTGAGCAATATCCTTCTCTATTTCGTTCCACTAGTAGTTCTCCTTCAAGTCACTGTACATCTTTGTAATACCAGGATTAATGAAATATGAAGAGTTGTGAGCTTTTTGCATAATCAATTTTCTTAGCATGTTATCATTTGGTAAACCTCCTTTAATATTGAAGTACCCCATATTCCCCTTGTGAGAAAACTTTAATCTTTCCTTCCTTCGGTAAGACTTTCAACTCAACCAAGATAGGTTCAAGGCCTTACTTAGCCTTAACCTTCTCAATCAAAGAAGATGTAGACCCATGAAACACCATTGCACCACTATTTTCAAATTCATTTAGCTTTACCCGCAATCTACGCAACCTATGGACTTCTTTAGCCAACTTTCTTTTTCTATCATCTTAAGTGTGAGACATACTGCCCATGGAAACTATACCAAGGGCATCAAATATCACATTGGCTTTTCCAAGGTGATACTTCACACTAATGTTGTAATCTTTGAGTAGCTCTAACCACCTCTGTTTTCTCAAATTGAAATCCTTTTAGGTGAATACATATTGGAGGATCTTATGGTTGGTGAAGATATCCACATGAACCCCATACAAGTAATGTTGCCAAATATTCGAGGAATACACCACTGCTACAAGCTAAGGATCATGAGTTGGGTAATTCTTCTCATGCGCCTTCAATTTTCTCGAGGCATAAATAGTCACCTAACCATTTTTTATTAATATGCACCCCAACCTAATCCTTGATGCATCACAATAAACAACGAACCCATCATTTCCTTTTGGTAATGTCAACAATGGGGTTAAGGTTAGTTGATCCTTAAAAGTTTGGAAGCTTTTCTCACACTCATCTGTCCACACAAACTTATCTTTCTTGTGAGTCAACTTAGTGAGTAGGGATGAAATGGAAGAGAAATCTTACACAAACCTTCTATAGTAACTGACTAGGCCCAAGAAACTCCTTATGTCTATAGGAGTCAATAGCCTTGGACAATTTCTCGCCGCTTCAGTCTTCTTAGGGTCAAATTTGATATACCCTCATGTGATACCACATGCCCAAGAAAGGCAACCTCATCTATCTAACACTCACACTTGTCAAACTTTGCGTAAAGTTTTTGCTCTCTTAGGGTTTATAATACCACCCTCAAGTGTTCCATGTACTCTTTCTCACTTTGGGAGTAAATTAGAATGTTATCAATGAACACCCTGATGAACATGTCAAGGCAACGCTTGAACACCCTATTCATGAGGCCTATAAATATAGTCAGGGCATTAGTGAGGGCAAAGGTGCCTCCTCACAAAGGGGATCGCAGTGAGCAGGCTCGGGCGACTAACATTACTACAAACTTAAGTGGCCATACCTTATCCAAAATGTCATCTTGGGAATATTACTTGCCCTCACCCTCAATTGGTGATGCTTGAATCTCAAGACAACCTTGGTGAAATGTGTAGCACCTTGCAATTGATCGAAAATGTCATCTATTATTCCCCTTGGTTTCTGAATTACTGATAATATGTGGAGTTGTTGAAAATAGTTGAGGTTGGATAGATTGTTTTTGAGTCTTAGTACTAAAAGAATATTTAGATTTTTTTAGGTACTTGGGGGTAATTGTAAGTATGTGACCCTTGTCGTTTCTTGGTATCCCTATTATTATTGTTTTTGGTTTCCTATTGATGGTAGTGGGAAGCATGTTGGCCTTATTTAGGATATCAAAACTTTATTTAAATGCCCTAACATCATTCAATGGTCCTAGATCCCTATAGCATGGCATGGCAGACTAGTGTCGGTAGGTGAACCTTAGCTAGGAAGCAACTTGCTGAAGCATCACTCTATTATCCATATTTTTTCCTCGCATCCGATGGCTTATGGTATATTTCTAGAGTTTCCTGTTTTATGTCATTTCTGGCTTGATTGATAATTGGGTGGCTGCATCAGTTCTAGAACATTGTGGAAGGTAATCCTTGGTAACTTTTAGCATATAGATGGAATGAAAGAGAAGTTAGGTACCTCAGGTTATGTTTGGACAACATTCGGGTAGTATTAGTCCTTGCCTTAGCTTCCTCTATACATTTGGTAAGCATTCAGGTAGTAATAGCAGCCACGGCCTCCCATATGAATCAACAGAGTATTTGGATAGTAGTCCTGGCCTCAAAATCCCTCCTTTATTAGGCGAGTGACCGGGTAGTCTTAGTCCCAACCTCAGTACCCAATATATACAAATCTTCTGCCTTCAGATAATCATGGTTATGATTGGTTTGCTTTCGTAGAGTTTAGTATGATAGTTTTATTCTTTTTTGGATCTTTGTATTCTAGTTGTTTGATGACCCAGTTAGGCCTATGAAGGCCTAGTTCCGTATAGTTAGCATAGTTATTCACTCAGTCTTCCCTTGATTGTATGGTAAATAGTTCCTATATTCATGTCAACTTATTTTGACTCGTATTAGGTGTATTCCTCCTTTTCATATTGGTTTTACCTTTTTTACTCAGTTGGCCTATGATGTCTACTGAGTGCATGTTATTCTGGTACTGATACTATACTCTGTATCTACTTTCATAATGCAAGTTTGAGCACCAGTCACCAACGCTGATCAATCTAACTTGCAACAGTTTATACCAGAGACCAGGGTGAGGATTTGGCATTTTTTGATATCTGTCTTCTTCAGCTTAGTGGCTCATCTTTTGTGTATATTTTGAAACTACTAGATCTTTTGTATATTTATCTCCACTTTTGGGGCTTGTACTTTTTATTTTTGTGTATAGCAGCTCCATATTGATGATTTCCAGGTTCTAGGAGAGTTTCTTGTATATATATATATATATTGTTTTTTTTTTAATATAATTTTAGTTAGGTTTGTTTTTGTCCTCCTACATTATTGATATTTGGCTAGAGTCTTTTAGTTTTTCGCCCAACACCCATTGCTTATAGTTCTAATTTACAAATTGGCTTGCCTATTGTTGGGTTATGGTAGACGCTATTACGACCTGAGGAATCGAGTCGTCAAAGAATGAGATTAAGAAGGAATTATTTGAGCTCAATGCTGAAAGTGCAGGTAGTCTATATGGATTTATAGGTCATTTTTATCAAACATGTTGGAATATTGTTAAATCAAATATTATGAAAGTGGTGCATTCTTTCTTTTAAGATAGTGTCTTTACTAAGTCTATTATTCAGACTAACATGGTTGTATTACCTAAAAATGACTTTATTCAATCTTTCTAAGATCTAAGGCCAATTAGTTTGAGTAATTTTCTTAATAAGATTATTTCTAAACTATTGAATGATAGATTAGAAAGGGTCCTACCTAAACTAATGTCTCTTAATCAATGAAAGTTTGTGAAAGGAAGAAATATTTTAGAAAATGTGTTTCTAGCACGAGAAATCATCTTGGACATCAGAAAAAGAGGCAAGCCTACTAATGTGGTCTTTAAAATGGACATGGCTAAAGCTTATGACATCGTGGATTAAAATTTTCTAATTAGATTTTTAGAGAAAGTGAGATGTGATAAAAGGATACATGATATGATTGAAGGTTGGTTGGGCAGATTCATGATGTCTTTCATTCCAAAAGAGCGGTAAGGCAAGGGATCCTTTATCCCCTACTTTCTTTTATTGTTTGCAGAAGTGTTGTCTAAGGTTCTTAATCATTTGTATACTAGACTACACATGGCTAAGACATTAAATGAAAAAATACATGTAACGAATTGCATGAAATGAAATATTTTGTCTATTTTCTCATTGAATGTTTATACTTATCTTTCCCCGCTTCCCGACTTTGATTGGCATCATATTCAAAAAGCGAGAAACTATATATATTCGATAAAACATAGTTTAAACATGTGGCAATAGGAGGGGATAACTATGTGGCAGTATGGATCAAGTACACAAGATAATTAGCAAAGAGAGTCCAGAGAGGTAAAATCGATACAGAGAAATTAGACATCTAATAAGATATTTTTGTGGAAAAAATAATGGCCATTACTGAAGTGGGCCAAGAATATGTTGATATCGCCCAAATTACACCTCTTTTTTTAGGCTAAATCGGTCATTGTCATGATATATAACCTAACCAAGGTTAGGGCAGAACTCACAGAGAATATGGTAGATTTAGAAGAATTCAGTTGCAACTCAGGTTGATTAACCAAACTATCTCCCCAAAGAGGGGGAGAGTTATAATAATTATGAAAAGTAATGTTAAGCTAAAACAAGTGTTAAACCAATATGAAAAGAAACTAGAGTATTGTGTTCCTCATGATTTTCTAACTCAGTATTACTGGATAATCGAATTCTTTTTCAGTGTGTAGCATGAAGAAAGATAATTAAAGTTCACCAAACCCTTTGGCCCAGGTAAGAGAAAAATTTTACTATGTGATTTGGTCCATCCCCGCAGTGTAACCTTACTAACCATTACATATTGTTCTAGTATATTCTCCACTTGACCCAATTCAGTTAATTAGACGAGAAACATCAATCGAATCTTGTTAATTAATCTCTTTTCCTATTTATTACTACCTTAATTTAGTCAGTAATATTAGGCGCATTCTAATGTTGGCCATTGTTAGAAAGCATTCAATACGAAGAGGATTAATTAAATACATGCATGCACACTTTTCAAGAATTATAAATTATTTGGTTTTACTTTGTTAGTTCTTCATGGTTCCCACAATCGTAATGGTGAATTTAGCTACTTATGATCAGTGTGAATGAAAGACTTATGAATTTAAATAACATAATTGAGCAATTATACAAAAGAATTAAGCACAAGAAATTCAAACTCTTCAATGAGAATCACAAGATTAAAATTGAAAAATAAAATAAAATTTTACAAGTGCTTTTCAAACTCTTTAATGTTCCTCTATTGTTCCATCATCATTCTCTCTAAAAAAAATAATCCAAAAAATCTATTTATAGTATTTAAAATACAAAACCAAAATAAAATAGGATAACTGGGTCGGCAGGCTCTATGAGGGTCTCTACGGGCTATATAATAGTTTATGACCTGTAATCGGCTTTCGTGGACTAATGCTTCAATCTAGGGTTGTCTTCTATGATACCCCTCTATAACCCTTATAAGATTCTATGGCTTGTAGGGGTTTTTGTCTAATGAACTTTTAGCAAATCCCAACCATCTGATCCTGAGGGCATGACACCAAGTCTATGGATCGTAATATCTTCTACGACTCATCTCCATATTCGTAGACTTAACTTCAAAAATGCACCTCTCACTAGATTTGCACATGAAACTAGATTACGGCTTGTAGAATCCTCTACAGCCCATAAAAACTCTCGTGGAACTTAACTTTCCGCAACTTTGCCACACTTTGCCCAAAAATTGTGTCAACCCTAAAACCCTACAAAACAAATAGAAAAACACATCAAACCTACAACATCGTGTTGAGAACAAATAAAATTCCAAGTTGTAAGCATCAAAAAGTGCTATATTATGATAGTACATCAAACCATTAACTTAATATTGTTCTTGTCCTCAAGCGACGGACTCAATCTACATAAGTAACATAATAAAACACAGACCTCAATCTAATGACATATATAAAATCAAACTTAAGCACAGATATCCATACCACTTTGAAAATACATCAGATAGCCAGTTGGCAAACCAACACAGATCAATGCATGTGACAATACAATTATGACAAGCGGGTAGTTATCAACAAGCCACAATCTCTGAGTAGTCTAATTTTAACAATGCATAGCAAGTTCCCTCATAAAAAGAAGTCTCATATCCCACTCATAATAATGTTTTCATGATAATCTTGGGACTATGCAAAATCACCTACTCTTACATAAGATATTCAAATATCATGCTCAATACTATATGCTTGTCCCTATACTCATGACTATGACCTTTGATTACTAGGACTAGGATCACTTTACGACTTTATCGGCTTGTAACATAGGCTCAAGGGGATTTTCGTATGACATTTTGGGAACATAGTGACTAAAGGCCCTTCTTGATACTATATTTTTCTATACTTTTGCCCTACCGACAATGTTACTTTTCATCTCATTCTCCCTTTCCCCTATTTCAAGTTATTTTGGGTGCCATATTATCATATTTCAAGCTATCTCCCAATACACATTTTTTTCCTTTTCCATGTATCACTAACTTTTCCCCCTCATTTTGTGTTTACCTTTACAGCAGCCACCCTTAACTTAGGCTTTTGGCCTAAGTTGAGGTGCATAATATCCAACCTAGGAATCCAAGGCCACTTTTAGTAGCCACCCTCAACTTAGGTTTTTTGCATCAGTCAAGGTGCATAATGTTTAAGGGAGGACCAGGGCCAATTTTAGGATTTTACATCTAATAAGGCTAGGTTACTTAGGATTTCACAAAGAAAAGGTACATGTAAGGCTTAAATATTAGTATCAAGGGAATTTCACATATTTGGTTGGTTGTTTAGGCTAAGTGGACTGTTATAAACAATGACCTAAGATCCGTTACTAACCAATTAACCTATAGTCTAAATCAGAGTAACAGGACAAGTTTTGAATTGAAACACCATACATGAATTTAGCAAAGTATGCTCACACTCACATGGCACTAATAACATAATCAACACAGACTCTTCGGTCAGGCTTTTTATCTCAATTTAATCCTTACTTATCAGAACAAGCACTGCCGACATAATTAAACATGAACGACTGCTATCTATACCAACTAATCAAAATTTTTGAAGGGTATCATTTTTCAAAAAAATGCACAAACACATATATATGCCACAGATTTTAGTACTATATGCTATCGATACTACCTACTCATCCTAAACATGCTTGTTCAACAGAAATCAAATATCTATGGAAAAAAAAATAAGAAGGAAACCCCCTAGAATTCAAAATTTGAGATAATCATAGGTCAAGACTACTCAGACTTCACTGAGGTCTATAACTACCCACATCCCCAACAAAAGGAGGTCTATTGTCCTCAATGCATACAAAAAATTCAAAGTGAAGTATTGGGGTGAAAAAGACATACCTGGGCACTTAAGTACTGATGTGTGGCCAGTATGGCCATGCTCAACTTGCATGGTGGCCTCCTCTATTGGTAGAACCATGATCGGAGGGGCCAACACCCCTCACCCGCTCGAGCTCACGAGCCTATTATATCTCCTCCTCCTGCCTCGACTGTCTCATGACAAGCTCTAGATCTTGCTCCTCTGTTAGCCCCGTATGCAACCTTACTGTATTTGGATCATCATTAATGTAAGGCCTCTTCCCATGAGAAGGCTATAAAGGCTCCTCCGGAGCAAACAAATCCAATACCGACATCAGGGGCGTAATTTGTGGCAATGCCACCGATGTGGCCAAGGTTGTCATCATGTCAGCCTAGAGTTCCTAAATCCTCACCTGTAGGGCCATCATATTTGCTGGCCATGTTTTATTTAGGCTATGCTAGACCCACAGCTCAAAATCATCAATGTGAGCATCCACGATTATAAGTCGAGCTTGAATAGTAGCGACCATGTATGCCTGCCTGCATCCCTCGGACTTTGTAATAGCCTGGCGAACCCAAGGTATAATCTGCTAACTATACAGATAGACGAGCAAGAAGAGCGAACTATACAAACTTTGGAAGATATGCTGAGAGCTTGTGTGATAGACTTTAAAGGTAATTGGGATGATCATTTACCTTTGATTGAGTTCTCCTATAATAATATCTTTCAGGCCAGCATACAGATGGCACCATATGAGACTCTTAATGGGAGAAGATGTAGATTACCCATAGGATGGTTTAAAGTTAGTGAGGAAGGATTGGTAGGACCTAATCTAGTCCATCAGGCTGTGGAAGAAGTAAAGGTTATTCAGGAGAGGCTTAAGATAGCTCAGACGAAACAAAAGTCTTACACAGATGTTAGAAGAAGAGACCTGGAGTTTGAGGTAGGCAATTGGGTATACTTGAAGGTATCTCCAATGAAGGAAGTTAGGAGATTCGGGAAGAAGGGGAATCTAGGACCATGATATATTGGGTCTTACCAGATTTTGAGAAGAGTGGGTCGTGTTGCTTACAAACTAGAGCTACCAGTGGAGTTGAGTGTTATACACCTAGCATTTCATATCTCTATGCTTAAGAAGTGCTTGGGAGATCCCTCTTTAGTTGTCTCGATTGAAAATGTTCAGATTAAGGACAACTTGTCTTATGAAGAGGTTCTGATGCAGATATTAGATTGGCAAATTTGTAAATTGAGGACCAAGGAGATTACTTCGGTGAAGGTTTTGTAGAGGAATCAATTCGTGGAAGAAGCCACCTGGGAAGCATAAGCAGACATGAAGGCCAAGTATCCACACTTGTTCCTTGGCCTAAATGAGGACCTTGAAGGTAACTTTCATATTTCACCTTGAAGAATTATGTTTGTTAAGTTCGAGAATCATATGTTTTGAGCTAATTTGTACGTATCGTTATGATTCGAGGATGAATAATCCCAAAGGAAAGATATTGTAATACCCCCATGAAATGATGAAAATACCTCTAGACTTGACTTTGCACGTAACGTATCTTCATATGCTTCATTTGTAAATCCAAGATCGAATTTACGATCACTGTGAAAAATTGAGTCAGAAAATTGTCTTAACTCGACAAAAACTAAAAAAATGCGAATTATTTTTTCTCAAAAATTTCAGAAACAGTGAGGAATTCGCATCCTCTCTGCGATGCAGAGGGAATGCGAAACTACACTTAGTGGTTTTCCAAAAAATTGACGAAAAGCTATTTTTGCTAAAATGCGCACTAGTGTAAATATGGGCCAGTTTTTGTTTTTAAAAGGGAGGGGTATTTTTGACTTTTCGACACTCCATATCCTAAACTAAGTCAGTTTTAAGATGATTTAAGTTCATAAAACATTTATTTAATTCGTTCATTAGTTCAAAACAAGAAAGCCTCCATAGAAACTTCAAGCGTAAGATCAAGAGCGAGTAGAACATTCAAGAGAATTTCTTCAATTCTTCAAGAATCCTCTCTCAGGTATATAAGGTCACCCAACAGTAATTATTTTATTAATATTTGTAGAAATTGAAACTAGTTTTCACCCATGAAACTTCAAGTATCAAAGTTTACTGTAAACATTGTAAGTGTGTTAAATTCCATGATAATTTCATATATTCTTGATGGAGTTTTATGAAACCTTGGTCTTATTGGTATCCAATTTGAGAATTGTTATTAAGTTTATATGCATTTATGATCAAAATTTATGTTTATTTAGTTTTCTTGAAAATCTTGATATTAATTCAAGAAAAGAAAAGACTAGTTTGAGCATCTTTTGAGCTAAGCTCAAGAATGTGATTTAAATGTTTACCCTAGCATATTAGCCAAGGAATCTAGCATATTTTGGGATCACTGAGTTATTTCTAATTATCAATAAGTTAAAGATTTTCGTGAGAAAGCCAAGAAAAGTTAAAGCAGGGCTAAGTCCCCGAAAGGTAAGATTTCAAGAATTCATTCTTTAAAAGTTATGAGCTATATAAGGTATTTTGGAGTAGTATTGAGCACCTGCATGGGTGAGAGCAGAATAAATTACTCAAACTCATAAACTATGTAGCCAGTATAGGATAGAGTTGTACTACAGTACCTTCCTTATTAGCCACTGAGATGGCCCAGTTTTGAGATGGATCCACTCCCCTAGTATTTGTCTCCTACCCCGGCAAAGTACGAGATGGCTCTGGCAGCATGGGTAAAACGTTGTATCACTACGAAGCTTATAGTGGTGGTTGTCGATTAGAGAAACTCCTCAACCTAAGAAACTATGATTTACTTACTAGTTTCAGTATGTTATTTTCACCATACCAGTCTTTATGATTAATGCTATTTAATTATGAATCATGTTTATGTCTTTTGAGAAGCATTATATATATCGTTTTACTATTTTGACCATTTTACATATCGTACATTCCATGTACTGATGTCCTTAGGACCTGTATTGTTTTATGATGCAGACGCAGTTGACCAAGTTCCTCAGTAGCCGCTTCGTTGAGAACTTGTTAGCTTCCAGACAGTGGTAAGGCCTCTTTCCTGTCTGAGGCTCTTTAGTTCATGTCATGTTATGTCATTTCAGTTTTATTTCGGTTCTGACTACTTGGGGCCTGTCACAGTATTCTTTTTATATAGTTTAGTAGAGGTTCCATAGACCGTATGTATGATTAGTATTTCAGTTTTTCCTTTATTCAGACATTGCTTTAAATGCTTTCTTATTTAGTTATGCAGACAGTTTAGCTTATCTTATTGCTTTTATGGCCTTTTTCATCATTATTAAGTTTTCCGCTAAGTAAATAGCCAGACCAAGTGGTTCGCTTGGGATCAGAAATAATTTCTGAGTGTCAATCACGTCCACGGTATAGACTCGGATCATGACAATGACAACTCAAATGAGGGGGAGAGTAAACTTCTTAACATCACAATACTCAATTTCTAATAACCGAATTTAATAAATTAAGCTAAGATATGTGTATTTGACTTCATATAAATTTAATTATACCATTTTCTAGTGAACAAACAACAAAGCATTCTTGGATCAGCTGGCTTAATTTTTTAAGCTTTTGAATTATAAGGATTGCTTTTGTAATTTCTAGGATGGGTTAACTCACAATCCAACAATTGTAAGGTCTACATTATTAAAACTATTTGTAATAATTAAAGACTTTTGGAAGTATGAGGAGCCAATTTATGCAAGAATCTCTGTTCATTTATAACACTAGCAACCAAAGATTAACAATTTTCCCTCTCTTCTTTTTATTCGGGGGAAACACAATCTTTCAAGATAAGCCAAAGGAATATTTTATTATATTGTGTTAAAAATCAATTGGGTAGGATATAATTTTAAATTGTATTACTTTTTCCTTAAATATGTTTAGGTTAAAACAGACGAAAGAAGAAAGGATTTGCTAATATTTTAGCAACTAATGACCTATGCCGCCACTATGAAATAGATATAATTGCTACCTTTTAGCTAATTTACCACTTAATCATTAATATATAATGCTATTAAATAATAGTAAAGCCTTATCATCATCGAAGGACCGCTCATAGCATAGCAATAAAAGAAACATTACTTTTTGAACATCACTCGTGTACATAATAAAGTAAAATATCGACAAATATTTATCAATAATGCAATGTATACCAAGAATGTCCACGTTATAAGAATACTCACATAGTCAAATATATGTGTAAAGATATTAAAAGAGATATGACTAGAAAGAAATTTATAAGCGACAAAAGTGAGAGTGTTTTCCCTAACAAACATGAGGAAGGAATTTAGATAGATAGTTTAGATATGTGAAGAGGAGGTACTCGGATGCGCCAATAAGGAAATCTGTTAAGTTGGCTATAATAAGAGTCAGGAGAGGTAGAGTTAGATAAAAAAAATTAGCAAAAGGTGATTAGACTAACATGACTCATCTTCAACTTAGTAAGAATATGACAATAGATAGGAATGTGTGAAAGTTGTGAATTAGAATAACTAGAATAGACAATTGATAGGTAGTTGAATGTTATCACACATTCTGTGAGAGAGACAAATGGTGGCCTCATCCCATCGTCTGCTATTTAGGACGTAATAGTAGTTAGTAATCGCTTAGTTTCTTATTTCCCAATATGTGGTACAATCTATTATTTCATTTATTTTATATCATGCTATTTTGCTGTCATATTTTCTTACTTCAAATATATCTCATTTGAGTCGAGAGTTAGTGAGATAGTTTTTATTTATAAATATATGATAAAATCTGTGTACAACCTACCATCTTAAATCCCATTTGTATGAGTACACGGGGGGTGTTGTTGTAGAATTGTCACATACTCAATTGGGAATCTATCAAAGATCAGTTGATGTTGCACATCTGTATATGTTAGCGTATATACTATAAATTGTACTAAATTACAATTAAAAAATAAAATGATAAAAATGAATATTTTATTTGAAGCACGAATATTTCATTGTTTTTAAAAAAAATTTAAAGCCGTAATAACATATTCTACATTAATCTAATAATATAATTCTTGACTTGTTTCCTTCAGACTATAACATTCTAACAATGTCATACAATTCAAACATCTTTTAATTATAAGTTGATGGGTCCAAAGTCCACCATTAAAACACATTCCTTCAAAATAAAGTTTCTTTGTTTGAGTAGTGAATAAGTGAGAGAATTATAATTTTTTTTCTCTCAAATCTTTCTTTCACTGCACTAATTGTGAAAAAATGAGGTTGGTGGATAATTTGTGGTAGATCATGGCATTAATTGTTACTCTTTTTGTGTCATTTTATATAACACTCTTTTTTTATTCATCTCTAAAATAATGTTACTTTATTTTAATTGGAAATAATTATCTTTAAATTTTTCTTTTTACTCTTAATAAAATAATTTTCAGTCACACAAATATGCAAGCATGATTTTAGATTATAATTTTTTTTAAATATCATGCTAAGTTAAAAAATACAAATAAAATGAGATCAAGAGAATATAAAAGTTACAGACCAAAAAACGATAAGTGCATTTTGACCAATTTATAACCATTAATATATACATCCAACGGTATAGATACTAAATTATTGGATTGTTTTCCTTGGGAAAAAACTTGGATGGCCGACTTCGGGGAAAAGGTGATTTGCATAGGAATTAATAGAAAAAATTTCTTTTCCTATTTATCCATCTCCGTAGCATTTGTAAAGATTTCTCTCTCTCCCATTTTTTAATTGTTACTTATATTATGATTTTTGAGACCCAATTTAATTAGTGTTAAAAGTACTATTAAATTATATTAATTTGATATGTTAAAAATAAAAATTTAGATATTTAAAAATTATATAAAAAATACTATAAATTTTTAGATCAATATAATTAAGAAAAATATATTTGAAAATGTTAATTAAAGTTCACATCATTTGACTATAAAAAACACTGTAATAATTTAAAAGAAACAAAGCGAAAATACTTTATATGTGGAAAATCCATATGCAATTCAAAGAGGGTAGTAAATTATCTACTCTCTCCATTCTAATTTATTAGATATATCAGGGCGGAGTGAAAAAAGAGGGAGAATTCGCGAATGCATAAAAGGATTCAATGAATTCAAATTTAATTGGGCATAGATTTAAGAAATATGACTAGACTTTGTAATATTTCAAAATTATCATTAAGGTGAATGGATTTTTAAATAGACGAGTACATGTTTATAGACTTTTAGTCAAATTAATTGAATTATACATGAGTAAGATATTGTTAGAATGATTAAATAATTGTCCAATAAGAAATATATTATTTTTTTAACCGACAAAAAAAAATTACATACATTGGACAAAGTATTTTTAAGAAAATACTACCAATGTACACTTTTACATAATACCTTATTAAAGCATACATTAAATTTTGGAGAAGGAATCGTGGTGACACTATAAAAGCATAAAAATGCAAATAATTGACTTACGCATAAAGGAGACACCACTCTTATTTTGCCAAAAAAAAAAAAAAGAATTGCCAATATTTTCTTTTGTTAGAGTATAATCAATTCTCATATTAAAAAAATAAATTATACTGATGACTCTACTTGCAAAATGAGAATTGATAATAATCTCCCTCCGTCCAAGATTCAATAATAATTATTTATTTTTTATTTGACATATAGATTAACAAACAAACAGTAATTGATATAGATAATTTGGCATATGAAACAGTAAATGGTAGATATAATTTTTATCAAATTATTCTTTGAATATAATAAATAAAATATTTTAAAAAATATAATAAAAAAATAATTATAATTAATGCTAAGAATAAATTAGAAATAAGCAACTAGGACTAAAGGTATCTACACATTTAAAGTTTAGGGGCAAATGTACTATTTTCTATCAAGCCTTACT
>JAOTQJ010147776.1:0-33533 GCA_025642045.1 Solanum sejunctum
TACCACTTGGACCAATCAAAGGAGTCCATATACACTTGAACCCACATCAAATTATAATTAAGGACCAAACTTAGAAGCAATATTGCATTCGGTCCCAAACTATATTAAATGGAACCAATTAAGGACTTTCGAGGTTTCAATTATGTTGCGGGTCCTAACAATGTCATTGCATATATTCATGTTGAAATTGACAAGTTCATGATGATTTTACACTTCTGATGGGATTTCTGAGATGATGTTTAAGTGCATTGTTGCATCACTATATGGGCTAAGATTGTCATATTTATGTCTCTCATATATGTCTCTTTAACATTCGAGGACGAATGTTCCCAAAGGGAAGATATTGTAACGACCCAAAAAAATGCTCGAAAATGTGTGTCAAAAATATCCAAAATCATAATTTCTATATATCTAAAAATTCGTACGTGATATCAAAAATTTGACTTCATATTCTTGTTCAGGGGGTCAATTGAGTGGGAAATGGGTCTAACCCCGATTTTAGATCAACCGTACCAAAATTCAAAATTTTCAAAATGCAATTTCTAGAAAGCTTTTCACGTCCAAGGCGCAATGCGCCAAGGGCACACACTTGTGTTATTTTTGTTCCAGTTTTGACTTCAGTCCAAAACTTTTAAGTCTTGGGCCTAAGTGTTCCCAAACGTGAAAATACCTATACGTAGCTATTTTTCACCCTCACATCATTCTAAACATTCCCCAATACTAACTAAAACACTTAGCCAAACATTTTACTCCTAAATTCAAGTCTCAAAACCCTCTCTTGATCTAAGTATTTCGTCTCAAGCTTCAAGTATTCATCTCTAATCTTCATCAAGTTCATTTCCAAAGCGAAGGTATGTGGGTTTCTTTCATGGATTCCTTTCACCCATGATACCTAAGCTTCCTTTTACTTAAATTTGCATGATTTAAAGATGAGTTACTCATGGGTCTTATTTATTATGAAAATCACTGCACACTATGTTGGAGTTTATGAAATCATGACTTTTTTGCTATGTTTTGTGTTATGAAACCAAGGTCTATTGTAAGATTTGGTGAAGGGTTTTGATGTATATTGCTTGAAGGTTTTACCAAGTATCTATAGAAGGTTTTACATTGAATTTTCTAGCATGATTCCACCCTTCAATTGCATGGTTTTACACTAGTACTACACACCCTCTGAGAGTTTGATAAAATGTCCGGTTACAGCTTCTTGAGGAGTTAAAGGTCCTGTGTATGCCTTATGAGTTGAATGATTATATAATAATGATATGATTATGAAATGAATATATGTATATGGTATTCTCTATATAGTGTTGGAATGTGGCCATGCCCTACTCGGGGGTTGCGCACTGGGTAACCTTGTCAAGGGGTTCGTACCTTAATAACCTATTAGGGGGTTTGTACTGTAGCACCACGGGTGGTAGAGTGGTGGTAGAGTGCAATGATCCACCAACCTCTCAGGGGGTTTGTGCTCTAGCACCATGGGTGGTAGGGTACGATGATCCACCAACCTATTGACGGTGTTTATGCCTTAATCACCAAGGGTGGTAGGGTGTGACAATCCACCTATAGTTTAATAGTCTCTTCTTACACATATGTTGTATTTTATATAGGCATGATTTACTTCAAGTATTATTTGTACGTGTCATAATGTTAGTATGTTATTCATTGCTTATGATTATGCATTTTGCCTATATTACCTATTTCTTGTTCTATTGCATCCTACATAGTATATTCATACGTACTAACACATACTTTATGCCTACATGATGTCACTATTTAGGAACTGGAGCACCGCTTGATCATCCTCCTCCTCTAACTGGCTAGTTCAATTGTCCTACAAGCTTGTTGGTGAGTCCTCTACTTCGGAGACGTTGCTTATGAACTCTTGCTATGTATTAAGACTACCTTTCTTTTGGTTATGTATTGACTATGAGGGTGAGCCCAGTTGCTTGTCTTGGCCCTAGCTCTTATCTATGTAGTAGAGGTATTTTTGGACATAATAAGTATCTAGGTTATAAGTCTTGACTCTTTTGTTCTTGATATCATGATATGAAAGTTTATCCTTAGTCCCAATTCTCTTGCTTATGCTTATTTCTCATTATCATTTTAATTGCTTCTGCATCTAAGGATGTGTAATGATAAGCTATGAGGCTTGTTTGAGGTTCCTTCGGGTTCCCCATTCATCGGTCATATTTATGCCCTAGGCTTGGGTCGTGACACATTGATTGAGTTTGCTTATAATAATAGCTATCATTCTAGCATTGGTATGGCTCCTTTGAAGGCTCTCTATGGTAGATGTTATAGGTCCCTGGTAGGATGGTTTGAGGTAGTTGAAATTGGTTTGTCGAGTCTGGATCTGGTTATGAAGGCTATGGAGAATGTAAATTTGATTAGAAAAAGGTTGAAAATAAGCCAAATTAGTCAAAGGTCCCGATGTGAGGTAAAGGGAGCTTGAATTTAGAGTTGATGATTGGATCTATTTGAAGGTCTCACCCATGATGGGTGTGGTTCATTTTGGTTGGAAGGCTAAATTGAGTCCGAGAATCGTGGGTTGTTATAGTGCATTGAGGAGATTGGTAAGGTGACCTACGAGTTGGAGTTGCCTAGTGAAATAGACTTAGTTAATCTAGTCTTTCATGTGTCTTATGTTGAGGAAATGTATGGGTGATCCGAATGCTATTTGTGCCATTAGATATTGTAGGGGTTGTTGAACACAACTTCACCTATGAATAGATTCTAGTAGAGATCTTGGATAGACAAGTGAAGAGGTTAAAGAAGAAGGATGTGGCTTTCGTAAAGGTCCTTTGGAGGAATCAACAAGTCGAAAGTACTATATAGGAGGCCTAAGAGGACATGCAAAAGTGATATCCCTATATTTTCCATTCCACTCAAGCCTAAGGTAATAATTCTAAGCCTTCTATATGATTTCTTGTCTCATGTATCATCCCTATATGTCATTTGCTTGCATTTATGTTTATGTTGACAAGTTCATGGTGATTTTGACTCTTATATTGAGATTCTTAAAAATGATGTGTAAATGCATTATTGTATTCTTGTGTGGGCTGAAATTATCTTGCTTATTTCTCTTATATATGTTTATTTGACAATCAGGGACGAATGTTGCCAAGGGGAAGATATTGAAACGACCCCAAAAAAAGTGTCTGAAAATGTACCTTGAAAGTGCCCGAAATCGTAATTTTTATATATCTCAAAATTCGTGTGTGATACTAAAAATCCAATTTTATATTCTTTATCAAGGGGTCAAATTGAGTTCGAGATGGGTCTAACCTTGATTTTAGAGAAATAATATCAGAATTTAAAAATCACAAAAATGGGATTACCAGTGACGATTCACGCCCCTGGTAGACATGCCAAGGGCGTGCCACAGTGTTAAAATGTGTTAGTTTTCCTGTCCAGTCCAAGGCCTTTGGGTCTGGGGCCTAAGTCCTCCCATGCATGAAAATGCTTATACTTAGCCATATTTTACCTTCATATCATTTAAGATATTCTCAAATACTCTCTCAAACACTTAGACAATATTTCATCTCAAATTTCAAGTGTCCAAAACTCATCTGGATCTTAAGGATTTTCCTCAAGCTTCAAGTCTCCATTTCAAATCTACTTCAAGAACTTCTCCAAGGCTAAGGTATGTGGGTCTCAACCATTGGATCTTTTTACCCACGATTTCCAAGCTTCTTTTTTACCTAAATTGCATGATTTAAAGTTGATTTACTCACGGGTCTTACTTATTATGAATTTTGCTGCACACTATGTTGGGATTTCATGAAATTGTGATTGTTTTAGCATGTTTTGAGCTATGAATCTAAGATCTATTGTGAGATTTGATGAAGGATTTTGGTGTATATTGTTTGAGGGTGTTACGAAATATCTATTGATGGTTTTACACTGAATTTTTCTAGAATGATTCCACTTTTGAATTGCATAGTTTTACACTAGCACTACACAACCACCAAGTGTTCGATAAAATGTCCGGCTATGATTTCTTGAGGAATTAAAGGCCCAATGCATGTCTTATGAGTAAAATAACTATATGATGATGGAAGGAATGCATGTATAGGATATTCCTATAGTGTTGGAAACTAACCAAGCCTCACTAGGGAGGTTGTATGCCCTAGTAACATATTGAGGTATTTGAACATCGATCACCTTGCTCAGGAAGTGGTAGGCCTATGCAACCATGTTGAGGGGTTTGTATCTTGATTGCCTCGCACAAGAGGTGGTAACGCTCGTGGAAAACCATGTCGAGGGGTTTGTACCTCATCAACCACATTAAGGGGTTTGTACCTCATTTGTCTCTCCAAGGAGATGGTAGGCCTTGGATATTCACTGTTAATGGTCTCTCCTTACATATTTATTATATTCTATGTAAGTATGATTTATGTCAAGCATTTTCCATGCATGCCATATTATTATATGCCTATTCATTACCTATGCTTATGCATTTCGATTATGTTGCTTATCTCTTATTGCATTGCATCGTACATACTGAGTACATTCAAATGTACTAACGCATACTCTATGCTTACATGATGTCACTATGTAGGAACCAGAGCGCCGCTTGAGCATCTTCCTCCATTTGGCTAGTGCAATTTCTCTCAATATAGTTGGTGAGTCTTCCATTCTGGGGACAATATCTATGATCTCATGTTGTGTACTAAGACTATCTTTCTTTTATGTATGTATTGACTATGAGAGTGAGCTCAGTTGCTTGTCTTGGCCCCCGCTCTTGTCTATGTAGTAGAAGTATTGTTGGACATATTATATATTAAGCCTTGACTTTCTTGTTTTGATGTATACGTTATGAAAGCTTTTTTTAGTCCCTTGCCCCTATTTCTAATTCAATTATATTGTTTAATTATTTCTGCGACAAATGATGTGTAATGATATATTAAGAAGCTTGTTTGGTGTCCCTTTAGTTTTTCTATTCATCGTGTCACATCTAGGCCCTAGTCTTAGGTCATGACAGGTGGTAATGTCTGTTAACAAATTGAGGGGTTGATTCCTCAATCACTTCTAAGGGGTGTTCTTCCTTGAATTCCAAGTACTAAGTTGCTTGGTCTACGATGACGGTCTCTTCCTTCACATGTAATATATCTTATATAAGTATGTTTTACTTTAAGTATCATTCATACATGTCATATTGTTATTATGCTATCCATTGCTTATGATATTGCATTTTGACTGTGTTGCCTATCTCTTGTTGCATTGTATCCTATATACTTAGTATTTTCAAATATACTAACACATACTCTATGCTTGCATGATGTTACCATGTAGGGACTGGATCTCCTCAAGATCATCCTCATCCTCCTTGTGGCTAGTACTATCTTTACTAAGCAAGTTAGTGAGTCCTCAATTTTGGAGACAATCTCTTTGATCTTATTCTATGTATAAAGACTCTTTTTCCTTTATTATATGTTTTGACTATGAGGGTGAGCCCAGTTGCTTATCTTAGCCCCCGCTAAGTTATATATTTAGAGGTGTTGTTGGATAAGTTATGTAATTATGCTTGAGCTTGACTCTCTTTGACTCTTTGATGTTTTTTGACATGGAAGACTTCCCTTTGCCCCTTTTTCCCTTATTTCTATTCTCTATTTTTGTTTTATTGCTTCTGCAACCAAAGATATCTAATGATATGTGAGGAGGCTTGTTTGGGGTCTTTTTAGGTTCCCTATTCACCATGTCACGTCTAGGCCCAAGGCTTGGGACGTGACAGTCTGTCAACCTGCAAGCTTCAATCACACTGATAAATTCAAAACTCTTATTCATATTATAAATCACACCCCCGCCCTTCTTCTGCTCAGGTGAAGCGATAACAATGAAATCTCATATGGTACACCAAGGTACATCTGCAGAAGCAAAGTAGAGTAACCAGTCCCATAGAGGTCTTCTAAGATAAACTCTGCAGCATATATAAATGAAATCTAGAATTTAGCAACCAATTCTGAATGTTGTATTTCACAAGTAATGTGTTGCTCATCTATTTCAATAATGTTGCAATTATAGTCACTCTTCGAAAATAGCCAAATCTTAGTATTTAGGTTACTAATAACATTCCATTCTTAATTGAAGTCTAATACAATTTAAGAAGGTGTTATCAGCAATGACAATCAAACCAAGATTATACAACTTTTTGAGATTTTGAATTCTCTCCAAGGAACCTTTGGTGTTTATACCCTGGTATTACAACATATTCATCTAATCATCATATACACTTGCTCCTCGACCTAGTGTTTAGTATGCTAGAGTATGCAAATATGCTCTTTACATGTGGTTTATTAAATTGCCTCATTTCCTTCCTCCCCTTAGGAGATAAACCATCCTTTTTAGTAGCTTCTTGGATTTCTTGTTGAAGATCATCCTGAGAATTGAGATCAAAATTCCTGAGCATAAATGTATCAGCCTCCTCATCATCATTCTCATTGACAGACCTATCATCATAATCTATTTCATCTTCAGAATTAAGCATTTCATACTCATCATTAATAATTAGGACAATGTTGAGTCTACAATATCCTTTAGAACCAGAACAAGCTGGTTTATTTTGAGTTGAAGGGAGTTCAACATTGGACTGATCAGTACCCTTTTGAAACCTCCTTTTAATTGCATCCATTTTCTTTTTGCTTAACTTTTTATATGACTTATTATTGAGATGTTGAGTAGGAGTACCACTACCATCAGGATTAGTAAAATACCACCACTCAATTGCTACATTAAAGGACCACAATCCTGAACCTCATGACCCAAATCAATCTATATCTGACCAGTATAAACATTTTAAACTTGCTAAGTATTCATATTATACACATGATAATCACCAACATTCTGAACTTGTTGAATCTAGAATTAACCATAGTGGTAGCATTGGCTCTAGCGTCACTCTTATAGCATATGTATGAGTGCTCATGCTAAACATGAGCCAGTACCCTCTACTTGGACACCCCATCCTGCAGATTAGTGGGTTTCTCCTACTTTTTCCCCTCCACTCCTCTGTTAACTTCAGTCATCAAACCTGAATTTACAGTGGTTTGGGACTTGGGGAGCACTGAGTCAATACATGATGGTTTAACAACAATCTGCTAATGCCCTACTTGAGCGTTGTCAATCACAACTTGTTGATTTTTATGCAAAGGAGTAGACACTTTTTTATTCTAAGCATTAGTAACCTCATCATGGACATCAGTTGGCTGATCCTTACTACTATATCAGTGTAAGAATTTGGAGAAATAAATGACAATTTACCATTCTGTATAACTTTGGTTTGATGTTCTGTAGACTTATTGTGAATTTGGTTAGGAACACTTTGTTTTCCTTGTCTTTTTCTCTGTGTTTGCCACTGATCTTATTGAGGTCCCTCTATTTTTTCCTGGTCCTCTTGATACCACTTGTAGAACCTTTGGGCAGGTCCTGAGTCACAGTTCCTACATTATTTTTGTCTGAATCATTGGTCTTCCCATTTTGTATTGCTACTTCAAGCTCTTTTCTTCTTTTTTGCTCCTCATCTCTCGTCTTGATGGTACAATCTTGAACCAATTGCCCCTGATGTTTGCAATATATAAAGTAAGATGGAACAACCTCATATTGCATAGATTGCCACCTTCCTATAGTTAAATCTTCTTCGTTAAACCCCATCCACACATGAAAAGGTCTCTGTTTGGTAAGGTCAGGTTAACCTTAGCCAAACGTCCCCTTGTTTTGTGAATTAAAGCAACATCTAAGTACAACACTTTACCAATATAGCTAACAAAGTAGTAACAAAGTTTTGGTTGTAATAGTGCCATGAAAGTTCGAAAAGAGTAGCCCAAATTAGAAATATAGGAGTCTCTTCTTCAGGCTTTATTCTCATCAATTACCCTTCAATACTCATCCTTTGTTTGGTCCGGAGAGTATTATAATCAAGCTCATTATCTAGGTCTATATACACATGTCTAGCATTAAAATAACCTATTTTAATACTAGCTGACAATTGAGTCTGAAGTATAAAACTTTTCCTAATTAGCTCAAGCTTAGGCATAGTATTAGTAAATTTATCAATCAGTGTGCACTTACAACTAGCTGCAAGTTTCACCATGAAATCATCCTTGTCAAAGATCACTATAGGCAAGCCTTGTTTAGCGGTAAAATTGGGCGCATTCAACTCAATTAGAACTTCATATCTAGCCTGGTTTTGCTTCAAATTTGCAGCCAAAGTTTGACAACAATGTAAGGTGCAGGTTCAGCATTATCACCCTTATCCCCCCCTCCCCCAGCATTAGGATCCTAAGAAGCATTAGTAGTCACCAAAGTATTCTGCTTGAAACTATCAGCAAGAACCAACTAATTGAGTTGTCTATTCTTCTGATTATTATTCTGGTTGAGAACGAATCTCTTAAAATTATTACACAATTTGGGAAAATTTTGGTTCCTAACCCCCTTAGATTATCCATTCTTAGCTCCCTTTGTATTATCATATACCAAAATTGCAGCAACATTAGGATTAACATTAGTACCTGTTTCACCTTTTTATGATGTCCCTATTGAAGCTTGGCAATTTGATGAGAACTTTGCCCAGTAGTACTTTTTGAATCAACTATCACCACTTGATTTCCATTTCTCTGTGTCATACTCTTATCATAATTGGCCCCATTAGAGTGCATAATCTTAGCAACCTTCCCATGTACACCAAATGAGAAATTTGAATGACTTGTCACCTTGACCCTTTGCTCTCCATTTTCATTCGAATGAGCTTTCTTATGAACCAAATTTTTGGCCTATATATTGGTATTACCACTAATAACCCCATTTTGAACCTCAGTATTTAGAACTTCCTTTTGATTTCCTGGACTACTTTGCTCATGTTGTGACTGCTCATGCATTCCATGTTGTTGCAGATGAACTGGCCCCTCATTATCTCCAATTTCTTTCTAATTTTGGACTGAATAATTAACTAGCATTCTCTCACCATCGCTAACATTCATATTACCTATTGATCTACCTTCGCTTTACTTGACCCTTCATCACTGTAGCCTTTATGACCAGGAGAGTGATCCCTAATAGCAGACCATTCATGAATTACTTAAAGACCAGTAGCCAAGGGTAATTGAGACTCTACTGCGGTGTTGTTCTTTGATTTCTCATCATAAGAACTCAAAATTGGCTCGACCAAATAAGCTGAGATTTTCACGATAGACGAATCTTTCCCCAAAGGATTAGTAGTTGTAACTCCTTGTATTTGAAGCATCTTAGAATCTCCATGGGAAGTATTCTTTGTTCACTTTGTAGCACCTCTTTCAAACCTACAATAGTAACCGCTTTTGTATTTTATCGATTCAAGGAACTATTTGATGGATTAGCTAAATTAGTACCTAGATATTACTTTTCATGTCCTTAAGCACCGATGGGTGTTGATCAGGTGGCCTGAGAAGGTCCTCGGGCAATAAAGTTGCCATTCTGACAAAGCTACTACTAGAGAAAATTTTAGCGAGAGAATTTATTTTTTTGGGGGGGGGGTTAAAAATTTTCTTATGAAAACTGGGGCGAAGCCATAATCGAAGCAATTAATGGGGGCTTGTATTTTAGGGTTTTGTACTAGAAGATCTCAATACTTGGAGGAGAATACACTTGTGAATTATTTTGATCTTACATATTGTGATTCTCAATCAATATTGGATTTACTTGATTCTCAATTCAATTAGGTAAGTGTTTAATTATAGTTTCTCAATTTATAATTTCTTCATCTACCCATAGCATGAGTAGCTAAATACATAACTAGAAGTGTGGAAACTATGAAGATCTAACAAAGTAGATAGGGATATTTTGCAATTATTTGATTGTGTATTTGCATGTATTAATCAGTTCTCTTCATTTTGCATGTTTTTTGGTGGTGGCCAATTTTAGAACTTATCTAGTGTTACCTTCTCAACCCATGTGCTAATGAATAGGAAAAGGGATTGATTAACACGATTCGATGATGTATTCTCATCTAATCAACTAAATTATACCAAGAGGAGATTGACTGGGACTATAGGTAATGGTAAGTATTGTACAGTATGGAGATGAGCCAAGTTACATAGTGAAATTCACCTCTCACTTGGACCAAAGGGTTTGGTGGACTTAAATTACCATTATGCATGTTATACACTTGATATGAATTGGTTTATCCAATAATACTAAGTTGGGGAATCAAGGAGAACATAATACCCTAGTTGTTCTCCAATATTGATTGTCTCTCATGATAGTTTAGTTTATTTTCTTGTTGAACATTGCAAACCCCCACCCCACCCCACCCTACCTTTTGGGAATTGAGTTGGTTAATTACTTGAATTACTTATTGATGAATTTTCTTTGAGTCTACGTATTCCCTTGTGCTGGATCCTAACCTTGGTTAGGTTTTCTATCTTGACAACGACCGTTTTATCCTCTAAAAAGAGGTGTAACTTGGGTGCCATTAATCGTGAACTAAAAATATGTTATCAAAACTAAGGTTCTCCTAACTATGATGCCTATAGTCTAGGAGATAAAGACAAGGACTAGGTTCGAGTGAAACAACTCAGTCCTACTATGTAGCTTGTTATACGTGCTCAACAGGTAGAGGAGGATGAGAAGCAGGATAATGAAGAGCATTTGGACAAAAAGGCCAAGTCAGCAGGGTGTGAGTCTAGTTAGAAAGGTCATGGAAATGGTAACAGGGGCTTCTTTGTGAAGAGGCCTTCAGACTATATGCCATTATCAATGAGTGCTCCTTCACCAAATAATAGGTATATTCTAAGGCAACAGAGTAACAAAAATTTCAGAGCTTAGGATTCTCAATCTGAGAGAAGTGTGGCTCAAGGTTCTAAAAGGAATCCACCTTATAGTAGGTGTCGAAAGCTTCACCTAGGGAAGTGTTGAAAGGGTACTAATGGTTTCTATATGTATGGTCAGATGGGCCACAAATTGAAAATTACTCGATATGAAGACATAGTAAGGGAAGTATTAAGGTCTAATCTTACTCAACAACAGAATCAGCTTGAGCTAACCAAAAGATGTGATACATCAGGTACAGGCGAGAGCATAAACCATTTGTATACTATAACTAGTCACTAGGATAAGGAGAACTCACTAGAGATTGTTACAAGTATGATTTGAGTCTTTTTATATGATATGTATGTGTTGCTTGATTCGGGTGCCACTTTATCTTTTGTGGCCCTTTATATGGAAAAAAGTTTCAGATTCTTCCTAATTGTCTTCTTGATCTCTTCAGTATTTCTACATTTATTGGTGAGTCCCTTCTAACTGGAAGGGTCTATAGAGATTGTAATGTGTTTGCGTATCTTAGAGATGTTATGGCTGACTTAGTTGAGTTAGAAACGGTTGATTTGATGTGATTCTTGATATGGATTGACTTTATGCTTGTTATGGCTTTATTGATTATAGAACCCAAACCATCAAGTTTCAGTTTTTGAATTGCCTGTTATAGAATGGAAGGGTAGTGCTATAGTGACTAAGGATAAATTTGTTTTCTACCTTAGGTCACGAAAGCTAATCTATAAAGGGTGTATCTATCACATAGTTAGAGTTAAAGATAATAGTATAGAGTCTCCATCCCTTGAGTCAGTCTTGATTGTCAATAAGTTTCTTGAAGTATTTTTTGATGATCTACCTAGAGTCTCTCTGGATAGGGAGATCAACTTTGGGATTGATATCCTTCCTAATAAACAACCTATTTTTGTTTCACCATATAGAGTGACCCGTGATGAGATTAAGGAGCTGATAGAGAAGTTGAAGGATTTGTTAGAAAAGGGATTCATTAGGCCAAGTGTCACACCCTAGGGCATTTCTATCCTATTTGTGTAGAAGAAAGATGGATCCTTTAGTATGTGTATTGATTATTGACAAATGAATAAGGTCACTATAAAGAACAAGTATCCTACCCGAAGGATATATGATTTATTTAACCAAGTTTGGGGTGCCACTTATTTCTCAAAGATAGACTTCAGATCAGGTTATCATCAGTTAAATGCGAGGGAAGGTGACATCATAAAGATAGCTATTCAAACTTGTTATGGCCATTTTGTATTTCTTGTTATGTCTTTTTGATTGACTAATGCACTGCATCTTTTCTGGATCTCATGAAATGGGTGTTTAAGTCATATCTAACTATGTTTTTTTGTAGTGTTTATAGAGAGATTACTTATACATGACATATTAGTTTATTTCAAGAGTGAGGAAGAACATGGCAATCATCTTAAGATTGTTCTCCACACTCTTAAAGATAGGAAGTTGTATGTAAAGTTCTTAAAAATTGAATTCTGGCTAACATCAGTGACATACCTAGCCTATGTTGTATCTAACGATAGTCTTTGGATTGATAACCCAAATATTGAGGTAGTGAAGAATTGACCTATACCTATATCCCCTACAGATATAAGAAGCTTCTTGCATTTGGTTGGTTGCTACAAAAGGTTTGTAGAGTGATTATCATCGATATTATCACCATTGACTAAGATGCATTAAAATAAAGCTAAGTTCCAATGGTCTGATGCTTGTGAGAAATGTTTCCAAAAATTCAAGCCAAACTGATGATGGTTCTAGTGTTGACCTTACCTGATGATACAGAGGATTTTGTAATCTATTTTGATACTTCAAAAGTTAAGTTCGATTGTGTATTGATGCAGTGGTGAAAAGTAATAGTGTATGCTTCCCTACAGCTTAAGGTTTATAACAGGAACTCCTCCATTAATGACCTAGATTAGCGACCATTGTATTTTCTGTCAAATTCTGGCATCACTATTTGTATGGAGTGCATATGAACGTATTCACGGACCATAAAAGCTTGTATTATGACTTCAGTCAGAAGGAGATTAACATGAGGTAGAGGTCATAACTTGAATATCTCAAGGATTTCGATATGAATATTCTCTACCACCCAAGTAAAGATAATGTGGATTTCAATATGAACATTGTCTACCACCTAGGTAAAGATAATGTGGTGGTTGATGTTCTTCACAGGTTGTTTATGGGAAGCACTGCCCATGTTGAGGAGGAGAGGAATTAACTGGCCAAAGAGGTATATATACTTACTTGATTGGGAGTTTAGCTTATCTATTCTAATGAAGATTGAGTCATTATTTAGAATAGGTCTGCATCATCTCATGTGTTAGAGGTGAAAGAAAAGCAAAACTAAGATTGTGTCCTCCTTTAGTTGAAGAAAGAAGTGCATAAGTAGAAAGTGATGGATTTTACAAAAGAGGGAGATGGTTTGGTAAGGTACCAAGGTATATTGTGTGTTCCAAGCATTTGATATTCAAGAAACAATTATGGCAAAAGCTCATAGCTTTAGATGTTCCATTCAACTAGGTTTTACTAGGATATACCTAGACCTGACAAAAGTCTATTGGTGGAGCGATATAAAGAGGAGTTTATGGTTTTGAGGCCTAAGCAAATAGGTTTTAGATCTTAGTTTATGAATGGCATGATAGGTCTAGTTTTGTTTATGGTTCATAGAATGGGTTCGTGAAGTGAAGATCGAACAAGGGAAAATTCAACCTAGGTTTTACAAGGCCAAAATTATGGGTAGTATACATCTTTTTGTCCAAACCTAAGCCCTATACTACGTTTTTTTGGCTCCTAAATAACCTATTTTCAGCCTATTACTGCCCAAACCCTCTTCACTACAATTCATTCTCCAAAACAACTAAACTAGGTATAAGACCTTCCAAACACTCTCAAATTCCCTCTTCCTCAAGTTCAAGAGAAGATCAAACCTAGGGTTTCAAGTTCCTCTTCTTAAATCAATGTTCTTCCATAGATTTTCACTAAGGAATGTGGGGTTCATCCCGGGGTTCCTTTCATCCATGGAATCCAAATGTATTTTCCATTCAATTCCATAATTTCAAGTATGCAATTTTTCTTGGGTTTTAAAATTATGATTCCAAATACTTATATTATGATTCTATTGATGTTAGTTAGCATATACTATTATGAAATAATATTTAATTTCATGAGAAGGATGTCATGCCTTGAATTCCTATATTATTGAAGTTAGGGTTCTAGAGATATTTGATGGGTTTTCTAAATTGATGGCTTCTACAATCTACATGCATGAATAATTATAAACTAAGTTGTTTTGTTTAAAAGTCACAAATTTTTTGAGTTTTGATAAGTAAATTTGGGGGTTATGGAGACTATAATATGGCTTCTTTAAATTATATTTCAAATTGATGTATTCTATTACTCTTATACATGAATAGCTAATAATTTTATAATTTCATGATTTACCTTATGACTTTTCCTTGCTCACAAATTTGGATTTACAAGATGGATATTCGGTTTCTTAATTTGACTTGAACTCATGATTTCCTGTTACTGGTGAATATGAAACAAGTTAATATTTGTATAAATTTCATGTTCTAGCATATTGGCTTAAGCATTCTAATACTTTAAAGAGATGAGTTTGTGAATTAGCTATGGGTTCTCCCAATTACAGTTCTATTGTACTCAATTTACATGGGTATGCATATTTCATCCAAACTATATTATTTTAAGCAAGTTTACATGCATTGTTGCATCAAGCCATGAGTTTCCTACAACAAGCTCTTATGATGAAGTGTAAATCAAGAATGATTAAGATATAAGTTCTCTCACATAGCTATGATTATGAAATAAAGATAGGTCGTTAGTATAGGCATAGACAAATTTATGAGCTATCCTTTTGACGATTAATGTTCTAAATTAGTAGAATGCCTCTCCATATTAAATAACTCCTTATGATTATCCCGTGAAAATTTACTTAGCACCGAGTAGACCTTGGGATGAATGTGGAAGCTCTCCGATAGTTGAGGCATGAGACCTTTAATAGGATCTCATTATCCTATAACTATGTGTCACCGCCGGAAATAGGGGTCACCTACTAATAAAGGTTGATTTCTAGACCACCTATTAGCAGAGACTTGCTCACTATTTAGCTTTAGTAGATCCACTAAGGAATCTTAGGAGGTCTTCTTAGAAAGTGATCTCCCCCTTCTTCTTGCTTAGGGGAAATATCAGGACTCCATGGTTTAACTCACATGGTTTATGTCAGTTAAACATTGCTCTCGCAAATGTTTATAGTCCCTTGTTACTACAAAAGGTATTTCTCATAAATGCATATGATTTTCTCTTCAAGTATGCAAGGTGTTCTGCATTATTATTACTAATGTCTCATCCATAGTAGATGGCCCTTCCATTAAAGAAATTCTTTGTTTTCTAAAGGTATTACTATTTCACTTGTGCCTAACAACCTAGTTTCTCATTATTCTATGTTTAAGTGCTTTATCTTGCCTTCAAATAAGTTTATGCTCCTTACTTTGCATATGCATTATCTTATGTTCTATGGCTTAAGTAATGTCTTAAATGATCATATTGTTCGCTAGCTCATGACATGTACCCCAATGAATTGCATACCCACAAACTAGTATATTCAAAGTACTAACGCATACTTTTGCCTACATAATTTCACTAATAGGGTTACAGTGATCTCCTCCATGTGGCTAGCTTTGGATTATTGCAGACGAGAGTTGGTAAGTCCTCTAGCTTGGTTATAATATGCTAGTTTCTTTCATGATTGATATATTAAGAACTTTTGATTATCTAGTTGAATTTCTTTTATTATAATTTACTTAATTGTGATCTTGACCATTGCTTAGCTCTCGCCAACTCTATAGAAGTATAATTGGACAAAGTATTAAGAGTTTATGTTTTAAGTTTCTATTAGGAACTTATGTTGATTCTCCCTTGACCCGGCTACCCATTTAAGTTCCGGGTTTATTTAAGTTCAATTTCCAGGAAATGCTTTATGTATGCTAATAGGCTTGGGTAAGGTGCCTTTAAGTTTCTCATTTGTTGTATTAAGAATAGGTTCTAGGCTTGGATCATGATAATAAGTTATTTGCATAGCATCGAGGTACAAACCCTACCTTGGTAGATTAATTATTTATATAAAGCATTGGTGTACAACCCCTAACTCTACTGATGCATAACTATTTAGAGCATCAGGGTTCAAGGCCTTGTCTCGATTGATTTGACTGTTTAGAACATTAGGTTCAAACCTACCTTTATTGATTTGATTATTTAGAGCTTTAAGGTTCAAGGCCCTGTCACAATTGATTTGGCCATTTATGGTGAGTATTGGGGTCGTAGGGCAAGCTCTACCACACTAAGAAGAGTATCCAAGGTTATAGGCTTGGCCTCAATCCCTAGGGTATTCACTCTTAGAGAACCCTAGTTCCTAACCTCTTTAATATAGTTATTGCCGGTGGTATAGGACACTGGGTGATTTGTTTGCTTATATATGTATGCCTGTGTTATTCTGTTGTAGAGATTTTATAGTCATGGTAGGAGTGATTTTTTTTTGAATTTAGCATTTACACTCCCAAGTTGTTTCAAACTAGTTTCTAGGTTTAATGGATTAACCTAGACTCTGTATTTTCCCTCATTGTTATTTCTAATTTGTTCTCATATCCTATCTTTTATGCTAGAATACAGTAGACCTAATTCTCCTAGGTATACTTTTGGACTTCTTTTTGTGATCATGTAGATCTCAATTGCTTGTTATTATGGTTGATATCTTGTTACTTATGTTTTACTTATCTTATTCCCATTATATTTATACTTGCTTATATATGGTGCTCAGTGGACCTATGACTGCTGAGTATTATTTATTTAGTATTCATACTACATTTCTTCCCCATACAGATCACAGTGCGAGTCTTTGTTGTTGATTTTTATTTGTGTAGAGTAGACTGAGATCTCAGAGATTATGGTGAACTCCTAGCGTCTGTAGTTGCCAATTTCCACCTTATGAAATTGGGAATTATCTTTATTTTTTGTTCAGAGATAGTCTATACTGATATTGTATTTTGTAAAAGCCTTGTGCTCTTGTTTGGTTTATTAGAAGCTCAAATACTAATTGATGACAAGTTTTGGGTGGGTTTCAATATGTCATTTTCTTCAATGTTTCTATTTATTATCTTAATTGTGGCAAATTTTACTTCGCAAGATTATATGCGTCTGGAGAGTCAGTTGTCTATGGTTCAGGACTATGAGATAGGCTTACCTACTAGTAGGTTGGGTAGGTACCATAATGGCCTGATAAATCAGGTTGTGACCCCCAATTCTAAGGTTATTCTTGATGTTGTCCAAGTTACACCTCCTTTTTAGAGGATAAAACAGTTGCTATCAAGAAATAGAACCTAAAAAAGGTTAGAGTCGAACCCATATGAAATACGTAGACTCGAGAAAATTCACTTATTGCAATTTAAATGGTTAACTAACTTACTTCCCCAAAGGGGGAAGGGAGCTTGCAATACTCAATGAGAAATATAACTAAACTAACTATCGCAAGAGAGAAGTCAATATGGAGAGAAACTAGGATATTGTATTCCCCATGATTCCCCAACTCACTATCACTAGATTGTCTAATTCTTTTCTAGTGTATAGCATGCAAGACGGTAAGTTATGTTCACTAAGCCTTTTGGTCAAAGGTGATAGGTGAATTTTGCTATGCAACATGGCCCATCTCCATAATGCGCATTACTAAGACTTACTTATTGGTCCCAGCACAACCTCCCCTTGGCCTAGTTTCATTGATTAGAGGAGAACAAATCAATCGAATGTTGTTAATTAATCTTTTTTCCTATTCATTACTATCTTAGTCTAGTTAGTAACACTAGGTGGGTTCTAATGTTGTCCACCACTAAAAAACATGCCAAATGAAGAGAATTGATTAATACATGCATACACACCTTCCAAGAATCATTAATTATCTGGCTTTACTTTGTTAGTTCTTCATTGTTCTCACAACCCTAGTTATAGATTTAACTAATGATGCTAGGTATAGATGCAAGAATTATGAATTAAGAAAATATAATAGAACACTTACACAATACAATTAAGAACAAGCAAATACAACATCAATAAGAATCACAAGCTTCAAGATGAAATTCAAACACAAGTGTTCTCAAAGACTCTCAAATATGATCTTACAATTTTCTCTCTTTAGTTACTAAGTTCTCTAAGTACTAGGCGAAAACTTCTGAAAATAACCTAAAATAACTATTTATAATAAGTAAAATACAAGTCCAAAACTAAATAGGAGAGCTAGTTGGCACGCGATACGAAAGTTATTTATAGGCCATATTGCATTCCATGGCCTGTAATCGAACTCTCGTACTTAACTGCTACAAATTTAAATTTCAACACTATGATATCCTTCTACGACTCGTCAAGTAATATACGACCTATAAAAGGGGGTTTGGTCTGATGAAACTCCTAAAAGTCAAAGTCTCTGATCCTCAGGGCATGAACCATCTTATAAGACTCGTAAAACCTTTTATGGCTCGCCTGCATGTTCGTAGAATAAACTTTGGAAAATACCTCCTCACTAGAATTATTAACGAAACCACCCTATGATCCATAGAATGGTCTATAGCCCATAAAGGGTCTCGTATAACAACCAAGAAAATAAACTTTTGAAAATTTTCTAATAATCAAGGCCAACCTGTAATCCTGCAAATATAAACGAAAAAATACATAAAATCAACTAACATCGCATTGATAATACAAAAATTCCAAGTTTTAAGCGTCACAGTATTGTATTTTGGCAGCATATTAACACCCTTAACTTAAAATTTTGCTTGTCCTCAATCGGAGACTCAATCTATATAGATAATACAGTAACACACAGACCTCAACCCAATGGCATACATCACATAAGTCTCAAACTCAGACACCTACACCAATTTCTCAAAACAACCAATACAAACTAGTGCATGTGACAACACAACTATGACAAGCAAGGTATTATCAAGAATTCTTAATCACTGAACAAGCCTAGTGATAACAATGCAATGCAAGTGCCCTCGCATAAAGAAGTCCCATATCAGACACTCAATGATGTTTTCATTTAAAACCTTGGGACTATGCAAAATCACTCACTCTCACAAAAGATATTCATGCACTATGTCTAATACCATAGTCTTGCCCCTATACTCATGGTTCAAACCTTTAACTAACTAGACTAGGATCACTTTAGGACTTTCTAGGCTTATAATGTAGGATCAGGCAGCTTTGGTATGATATTATAGGAAAATAGTGAGTAAAAGCCCTCTTTGACATTTCATTTTTTCATATTTTTGCACTACCAACTCTATTATTTTCACTTTGTTCTCCCTTTTTCCTATTTCAAGCTTTTTTAGGTGCTTTCTTTTCATTTTTCAGCTTTTTGCCTTGTTTTTACATTTTATTTTGCTTTTTAGCTTACAACTAAGACATCACTTATTTTTCTTGCACCCAATACATGATTTTCCCCTTTTTTTGCTTTATATCACTAACTTACCCCCTTATTTTTATGTTTAACCCTTACACTAGCCACCCTCTACTTAGGCTTTTGGCCTGTGTTGAGGTGCACAATATCCGTCAATAGAACCAGGGCCACTTTTGATAGCCACCCTCAACTTAAACATTTTGCTCAGTCAAGGTACACAATGTTCAAGGAAGGACCAAGGTTGATTTCTGGATTTTACAACTAACAAGTTTAGGTTAATCAAGTGTTTTCAAAGAATAGGTACATGTTAAGCTCAAACATTAGAAACAAGGGATTATAACATCATTTTGGTTGGTCATTTTAGTCTTAGTGGACTATTAAGAACAATGGTCTAAGATCCTTTCCTAATCCAATTAATCTAAAATCCAACTTAGAGTAACATGGCAAGTTCTGAATCAATACAAAACATATGAATCTAGCAAATTATACTCACACTCACATAGCACTACATACATTATCAACAAAGGACTCTCAGATCATACTTTTTATCTAAATTTATCCTCACTTGTCAGAACAAATATTGTCACACAAATAAACATGCATGGTTTGTGGGTGCCATTTTTCAAACAAAACATAAATATAGGCTATACGTCAAAAATATTGGTACTATATACTACAAATACTATTTAAACATCCAAAACATGCCGGTTTAACAGAAAGTAAATATCCAATGGGGAAAAAATACAGGCAAGAAAACCCCAAAATAAAAAATTGGGGTAGTTATGGACCCAAGTAACTCAGACTTCACTAAGTCCCATAACTACCCATACCCCATTGAAAATGATGTGCATTGTCCCCTATGCACAAAATTAAAACAAAATAAAATATTAGAGGTCTAAAAGCATACTTGGGCATATAAGCGCCAGTGTGTGGCTGAGTCTAGCCACCTTCCTCCTATAGGATGGTCTACTTAGTTGTGATATTCTGTCCAGAGGGGCCAATATCCCTCACCTGTGCTAACTCTTGAGCTCATCGTATCTCCTCCTCCTGTCTCAATCTCCTCAAGACAAGCTCAAATTCCTCCTCTTCTGTCATCCCCACCTAAATTTACATATTCTTAGCCTTATTTCACCCTCATATCATCCTAAGTATTCCCCAATACTCACTCAAACACGTAGTCATATTTTCAATACCCAAACTCAAGTCCCAAACCCTCATCCCAAGCTAAGGTTCTCCTTCAAGGTTCTTCTTTAAGATTCAAGTCTTCATCTCCAATCTTCACCAAGTTCATCTCTAAGCTAAGGTATGTGGGTCTCTTTCATGGGTTTCTTTCACCTTTATACCCAAGCCTTCTTTTACACAAATTGCATAACTTAAAGTTAATTTAAAAATGTGTTTTGATTGTTATGAAATTCAATACACACTATGTTAAAGCTATGTATAGTTGTGAATATTTTACCATGTTTTGAGCTATAAATCTTTGGTCTATTGTAAGATTTGATAAGGGGTTTTGATGTATATTGCTTGCGGGTGTTGCAAGGTATTGAATGATAGTTTTATAGTGGATTTTCTTACATGATTGCATCTCTATATTTCATAGTTTTATACTAGCATTACACACCCTCTAAGTGTTTGATAAAATATCCTAATATGGTTTCTTGAGGGGTTGAAGGTCCAAAACATGAGATATGATATGAATGACAATATGGTGATGACATAAGCTTATGTATATGATATTCTCTATATAAAGTGTTGCATTAGACCATACCCGATCCGAGAGGATAAGAGATCTGGTAACCATGGTGGAGCTTTGTACTCAGCAAGCGTGTGAGGTTTTTGTACTTCCCCACCATATTGATAAGGTGTGATTATCATCAATTATGTAAGGGGTTTATATCACACAACCACCAAGGTGTTTGTACCTTGAATAGCTAGTTTGGTGTCTTCTTCACAAATGACATTCTACATGAGTATGTGTTACTTAAGAATGTTTTACTTAAGCATTGATCATATATGTCATATTATTATATTTTGCCTATTGCTTAATATTATGCATTTTGATTATGATGCCTATCTATTATTGTATTGCATCCTACATACTTAGTATATTCAACATACTAACGCATACTCTATGCCTACATGATGTCACCATGTAGGAACCAGAGCCCAAGTTGATGATCCTCCTCCACGTGGTTAGTTCGCTGCTATTTAAACTAGTTGGTGAGTCCTCCACTTCAAGGACCTTAGTCTATGTTTCTCCTATTATGTTTTGAGACACTTTTCCTTATGTTCATTTTTACTATGAGGGTGAGACCAATTGGTTTGTCTTGTCCCCAGCTCTTATCTATGTAGTAGAGGTGGTTGTTGGACATGTTATGTATATATGGTATGAGTTTGACTCTTGTCTCTTGACCATAATATTATGCAAGCTTTTTCCTTAGCCCCTTTGCCCTGTTCTTGCTCTTTAATGTTTTTATATGCTTTCATGACTGAGGATGTGTAATGACAAGTTAAGACGCTTATTTGGGGTTCCTTCGGGTTTTCCATTTGCCATGTCATGTCTAGGCCCTAGCCTTGGGTCGTAACAAGCTTGGTATTAGAGCACTAGGTTGATAGATCCTTGGAGTCCAACCCACAACATTGATTAGAGTCCTATTCATGGTTGTGAAGCGTGCTACGACAATGAGTAGGAGGCTATGTGGCATTTTATGAAATGTTTCCCTTCTTCATGTTCTGCGTTGTGCTATAGAGTTGTGGTGAGTTTCACCTCCCCCTAACAATTATTCTTTGCTATGCTAGATCATGTCAAACACTGGAGGAAGACGGGCCCAAACTTCTGACGAGTAACCTACCAATGGTGAGCTCTGGGATGCTCTCACTATGCTTGCCCAAGTGGTGGCCAACCAAGTCAATTAAGGGGCCCAAGCCCCTCATGCTACTACCCCGAGAGCTAGGGTAAGAGTCTTCATGAGGATCAATCCTCCGGTCTTCTATGAGTCAAAGGTGGATGAAGATCTACAAGAGTTAATTGATGAGGTATACAAAATCTTAAATATCATGAGTGTTGGGCCAAATGAGAAGGCGAAGTTGGCAGTGTACCAACTCAAAGGGGTAGCTCAAATATGGTATGACCATTGGAAGGGTGAAAGGGAATTGGTAATGTATTCTTTGGGAGGAATTCAAATTGGCCTTCCTTAATCGATTTTTCCCTCTTGAGCTTAGAGAAGCAAAGTTGGTAGAGTTTATGAACTTGAAATAAGGTATTATGAGTGTGAGGGAGTATATCCTTAATTTTAATAAACTTTTGAAGTATGATTCTTATTTGGTGATCGATCCTAGACCTAGGATAAATAAATTTGTGATGGGGGTCTCTAACTTGGTAAGTGAAGAATGCTGGTCCGCCATGCTAATTAGTGACATGGAGTTGTCTCAGTTAATAACCTATGCTGAGCAAATAGAGAAGGTGAAATTGAGGAAGAGGAGGGGGCATGAGGCTAAGAGGTCTCTATTTAAGGGTAAATTCCAAAAGGGTGCTAAATTTTGTCAAGGCTAAGAGCCTACTCATGCAACTAATATGGGGTTTGCCAATGACTTCTCTAGGTGACAAGGTGTTGGTGGGGTGGCTTTTATTGATGTGTTCCCTAGATGTGGAAGGAGCCATGGAGGCCTATGTTTGAAGGGTTCTAATGCATGCTATGAATGTGGGTAGCTTAGTCACAAAAAGATAGATTGTCCAAGAAATCGTGCCAAGGGACAAGGTGCTAATGCGGTCCCATTGGGTAGAGGTGGTCCTCAAAGTTGTGTCCCAAGGAACAACCAATTTTATGCACTACATGGGAGTCAAAGGGTTTGTGAGGTCCCTAATATTGTTATCGGCATGTGGAAAAATCTTTGACTTTGATGTGTATGTTTTGATTGATCTAGGTGCCACTCTTTTCTTTATTACCCCTTTGTTGCTAAAATGTTTCGTGTTTTCCCTGAGTTATTACATGAGTCATACAAAGTGTCTACTCCTATTGGTGCATCTATTGTTGCTATAAAGGTTTATAGGAGTTATCCTATTTGAATTTTTCATAAATTATTTCCTTGTGATCTTGTTAAATTGGACATGGTTGATTTTGATGTCATTCTTGGGATAGATTGGTTGCATGCATACTATGCTTCTATTAATTGCAGAACCCGTAGGGTTAAGTTTCAATTCCCTTAATAAACCCATCCTTGAGTGGGTAAGTTAAGACATGATAGTCAAGGGTAGATTCATTTCATACATTAAAGCCCCTAAGTTGATTTCTAGGGGGTGTTTAAATCATCTTATAAGGGTTAAAGATGTGGAGTCTAATGTCTCTTCCATTGAGTTGGTTCTGGTTGTAAATGAGTTTTTTGATGTTTTCCCAAATGACCTTCCTAGTGTCCCTCTCGAAAGGGAGATAGATTTTGGCATAGACCTCCTTCTCGATACTCAACTCATCTCTATTCCCCCTTACCATATGGCCCCGGCAGAGTTGAAGGAATAAAAATAGCAATTGGAAGATTTATTGGAAAAGGGATTTATTAGACCTAGCCAATCAGCTTGGGGTGCCTTGGTGTTGTTTGTGAAAAAGAAGGATGGGTCCCTTAGAATGTGCATTGACTACCAGCAACTCAATAGGGTCACCATCAAGAATAGATATCCTTTCCAAGGATTGATGACTTGTTTGACCAATTGCAGGGGTTAACTTCTTCTTTAAGATTGATCTTTGGTCCGGGTATCATCAAGTGAGGGTGAGGGAATGTGACATTCCTAAGATGGCCTTCCGAACTAGATATAGGCATTATTAATTTGTTGTGATGTCATTTGGGTTGACCAATGCACTAGCCATCTTTATGGACCTAATGAATAGAGTCTTCAAACCTTACCTTGATTCCTTTGTTGTGGTCTTCATTGATGATATTTTGATCTATATACATAGTAGGGAGGAGCATATGGGTCATTTGAAGGTTATGTTGCAAATATTGAGGGAGGAGAAATTACATGTCAAATATGATAAGTGTGAATTTTGCTTGAAGGAGGTTGCATTCTTGGGTCATGCGGTGTTGGAGGATGGTATAAAAGTGGATCCTAAGAAAATTGACCTGATTAGGAATTGCCCTAGACCATTGATTCCATTGGATATTAGGAGTTTCTTGGGCCTAGGGGGTTATTATAGATGGTTTGTGAATGGATTCTCTTCCATCACTTTTCCTATGACAAAATTGACCCAAAAGAAGGTTAAGTTTGTGTGGACTAATGAATGTGAGAGGAGCTTCCAAACATTGAAGGATAGCTTATGTCCATTCCTATATTGTTACTTACGGATGGGCTTGAGAGTTTTATTGTGTATTATGATGCATTTAGAGTTGGTTTGGGGTGTGTGATAATGCAAAATGGTAAGGTCATAGCCTATACTTCTAGGCAACTCAAGGTACATGAAAAGAACTACCATACCCATGATCTAGAGTTAGCGGTTGTTGTGTTTGCATTAAAGATTTGGCGTTCTTGTTTGTATAGGGTGCATGTTGATGTCTTCACCGATCATAAGAGCCTCCAATATGTCTTCACTCAAAAAGATTTCAACTTGAGAATGGTTAGAACTTCTTAAAGACTATGACATGAGTGTGCACTATCATCCGGATAAGGCAAATGTGGTGACGGATGCCTTGAGTAGGGTGTCTATGGGTAGCCTAGCCTAAGTTGATCGTGGTGATAGGGATATGGATAGGGAGGTGCATCAATTGGATAGATTGGGGGTTAGGTTGGAGGAAGTTGGTGATGATGGTGTGGTTGTTGTGGATGGGTCTAAGTCTTCATTAGTTAATGAGGTGATAACAAAACAAGACCTTGACTCCTCCTTGCTTGAATTGAAGGCCTTAGTGAAAAAGGGCAAAGTAGAGTTTTTGTCCCTAGGGGGAGATGGTGCCTTTAGGTACCAAGATAGATTATGTGTGCCTTGTGTTGATGGTTTGAGTGAGATAATCCTTGATAAGGGCATAATTCGTCTTATTCTATCCACCTCGATTCCACCAAAATGTATAGGGACTTGAGGGATGTGTATTGGTGGGGAGGCATGAAGAGGGACATTTTCAAATTCATTTTTAGTTGCCATAGTTATCAACAAGTCAAAGCTGAACATCAAAGGCTGGGTGGCCTAACCCAGGACATAGAGATTCTACTTGGAAGTGGGAGGTGATTAATATGGATTTTGTGGTTGGTTGCCCAAAACTAGAAAAGGTTTTGATTCCATTTGGATGGTGGTTGATAAGATGACGAAATTGGCTCGCTTTCTACCGGTTAAAACCATATATGGGGCTAAAGAGTATGCAAAGTTGTATATCCATGAGTTAGTGAGATTGCATGGGGTTCTTTTTCCCACCATATCGGGTCCTGGTTCACAATTCACTTCATATTTTTGGAGGTCCTTTCAAAGGGGTCTTGGAACAAAAGTTCACCTTAGTACGGCCTTTCACACCCAAACCGATGGCCAAGCTGAAAGAACCATTCAAACACTTGAGGATATGCTAAGGGCTTGTGTATTGGAATTGAGGGGTAGTGGGGATGATCATCTTCCTTTGATTGAATTTTCCTATAACAATAGTTATCACTCCAGCAACGGTATGGCTCCTTGTGAGGCTCTTTATGGGAGACGTTATAGATCACTGGTTGGTTGGTTGAAGGTTGGGAAGGTGGCCTTATTGGGATTGAATCTAGTTAGGGAGGCTCTTAAGAAGGTTAGTATGATTAGGGAAAGGTTAAGAACAGCCAAAAGTAGTTAAAAATCTTATGCCGACGAGAGAAAGAAACCTTGAATTCAAAGTGGGTGGTTGGATTTATTCGAAAGTTTATCTAATGAAAGGTGTGGTCTACTTTAGTAAAAAGGGGAAGTTGAGTCCAAGATATGTTGGTCCTTCTGAGGTCTTAAAGAGAGGTAGCAAGGTAGCCTACGTTTAAGTTGCCTAGAGAAATGACTTTGGTTTATCCGTTGTTTCATGTCTCTATGTTGACAAAATATGTTGTTGATCCTAATGCTATTGTGCCTCTTAATGTTGTGGGCGTTGTTGAGGATAACTTGACACATAAGGAGGTTCTAGTTCAGATTGTGTATAGGCAAGTGAAGAGATTGAGGAAGAGGGAGGTGGAATCCGTTAAAGTCCTTTGGAGAAACCAACAAATCAAAGTTGCTACTTGGGAGGCCGAAGTGGATATACAAAAGCGATATTCTTATATTTTCCACTCCACTAAAGCCTAAGGTACTAATTCTAATCCCTATGTGATTACAAGTCTTATGATTCAGCCCCTATGTCATTTATATGCATTCATCTTTAAGTTGGCAAGTTTATGATGATTTTACACTTATGTTGAACTTTTGGAAGTCATGTTTTAAATGTAATGTTGAATTCTTATTGGGGTTGATGTTTATGATCACTCCTGTCTTGTACGTCTCTTTTACATTCGAGATGAATGTTCTTAAGGGAGAGATATTGAAACGACCCCAAAAAGTGCCCAAAAATGTTCGTCGAAATGCCTGAAATTTTAAATTTTATATATCTCAAATTCATATACAATATCAAAAATTTAACTTCATATTCTTGTTCAGAAGGTCAAAATTAGAGAGAAAAGGATATAACCTTAATTTTAGAACAATCGAATCACAATTACCAATTTCCAAAATTTTAATTTCCAGAGACGATCCGAGATAGGTCTGCCTTGCGCACTTGTGCATTTTATTGCCAGTGAGTTCTATCTCGGTCCAAGGCTTTGGGGTCTTGGGCCTCAGTGTTTCCAATCTTATTTTTACTTATTTCACCCTCATATTTTCCTAAGCATTCCCCAATACTCACTCAAACCCTTAGTCATATTTTTACTCACCAAACTCAAGTCCCAAACCCTCATCCCAAGCTAAGGTTCTCCTTCAAGGTTCTTCTTCAAGCTTCGAATCTCCATCTCCAATCTTCACCAAGTTCATCTCTAAGCTAAGGTATGTAGGTTTTGTTTCATGGATTCCTTTCACCCATGATATGCAAGCCTCCTTTTACTCAAATTGTATGATTTAAAGTTGATTTACAAATGGATTTTGATTATTATGAAATTTACTACACGCTATGTTAAAGCTATGTAAAGTTATGGTTGTTTTGCCATGTTTTGAGCTATAAATGTTTGATCTATTGTAAGAATAGAGAAGGGGTTTTGATGTATATTGCTTGAGGGTGTTGCAAGGTATTGATTGATGATTTTACAATGGATTTTCTTGCATGATTTCATCTTTATATTTCGTGGTTTTATACTAGCATTACACACCCTTTAAGTGTTTGATAAAATATCCAGATATGGTTTCTTGAGGGGTTAAAGGTCCAAAACATGAGATATGATATGAATGACTATATGATGATGAAATAAGCTTATGTATATGATATTCTCTATATAAAGTGTTATATTAGACCATACCCGATCTAGGGGGATAAGAGTCCTAGTGACCATGGTGGGGCTTTTGTACTCATCAACTATGTCTGGGGTTTGTACTTCGCCACTGTATTGATAAGGTGTGATTATAATCAACCATGTAAGGGTTTTATGCCACACAACCACCAAGGGGTTTGTACCTTGAATAGCTAGCTTGGTCTCTTCTGCACATATGATGTTCTACATGAGTATATGTTACTTAAGCATGTTTTACTTAAGCATTGATTATACATGCCATATTGTTATATTCTGCCTATTACTTAAGATTATGCATTTCGATTATGATGCCTATTTATTGTTGTTTTGCGTCCTACATACTTAGCACATTCAATATACTAACGCATACTCTATGCCTACATGATGTCACCATGTAAGAATCGGAGCCCAAATTGATCATCCTCCTCCATGTGGCTAGTTCGCTGCTATTCAAGTTAACTGGTGAGTCCTCCACTTTTGGGATCTTAGTCTATATTTCTCCTATTATGCATTGAGACACTCTTCCTTATGTTCTATTTTAATATGAGGGTGAGCCTGATTGCTTTGTCTTGGCACCCACTCTTATATATGTATTAGAGGTGGTTGTTGGACATGTTATGTATCTATGATATGAGTTTTCCTCTTGTCTCTTGACCATGGTATTATGTAGATTTTCCCTTAGCCCCTTTTTCCCTATTCTTGCTCTTTAATGTTTTTATATGCTTCTGTGACTGATGATGTGTGATGACAAGTTAAGAGGCTTGGTTGGGGTTCTATTGGGTTCCCCATTCGTCGTGTCACATTGAGGCCCTAGGCTTGGATCGTGACATCAACACTTACCAAAATATTTAGGAATCTTACTTGGGGTCCATGAGCCCCATTCAGGACTGGTTGTTTGATCTAAGGATTGTAAAGTTGGCTCATAGACTAGAGTACATAATATTTTTGCTCATTGGAAATCTTTACGAGATGGGATATGGGATCGTAAAGTATTTTATGGCCCATAGGCCCAGTCGTAGAGACACATCCTGATGCTCTTCTAAACCAAAATAGCCAATTTAGACTTGTACCTACATACTCTTCATAGAATACACTGTTACCCTATATGCAACCATCTCAATGTCCAAAATACAAGAAAACAAACTACCTATGAATCCAAAACTGAAAATAACCCTATAACTATATTATTATATCAAAAAACTTATGTTTCCTCCTAAGTGGCACTTGATTTATTATTGTGGCATGATTTGGACAAATTGGTCACTCAGACTTCACTCTTCAAATCGTTTGAAACACTTCATGGACTAACAGATATTGAAGATGACTTCTTTGTTATTAAATCTAAACCTGAGTTAACCAATTTTCATATCCACTAGTGCTCACTCAGTGGCTAGGAACAGTCTTCCCAAGATGATTGGGACGTTGAAGTCAACTTCACAATCTAGGATCACAAAGTTTGCAGGGAAAATGAACTTTTTAACTTTGACTAGCATATAGTATAGTATCCCCACAGTCTTCTTCACTGTATGATCCGCCATCAACAACCGCATGCTAGTTGGAGTAGGGGCTCCCAATCCAAGATTTTCGTAGACTAGAAGGGGCATCAGATTAATACTAGTACCTAGATCACATAGTGCCCTTGTGAACTCCACATCTCAAATGGTGCAGGGTATGGTGAAAGCACTTGGATCTTCTCACTTCTGAACCAAAGAAATTGTAGCTATAGCACTGAAATGTTAAAGCTCTCGGTAGAGCTCCTAACTCATAGTGCACTTTGTAGTAACCAAGTCCTTCATATACTTAGCTTACCTTGGCATCTTCTCTAATTCCTCAATGAGAGAGATGTTGATGGAGAGCTATTTCAGTATGGAGAAAAAGTGCTTGAATTTGCCTTCCTCCTCCCTCTTTTTTATTCTTTAAGGGAAGCGAGGAGGAGGCCAAAGAATGGGCTTCAACTTTTGTGGCGTATCAGAAGCTTTATTCACCCTATTCTTGTTATGAACCTCTCCTTCATCTGCATCCTTGGCCACAATCGTCTCCTCTTGAACATCTTTCTCATCAACTGCCATGGGAGGATCAATGGTGCTCTTGTCACCCCAAGTAGTGATCACTATACATTTCCCTTCATTTTTAGAATTATAGACTATGTTTCTAGGCAATGTACCCTTCTAACTCTGATTAAATTAAGTCGACTGTGTCGTGGTTGTGTGGTGGCACCTAAGGACCATTTTTGAAGCCTTCTTTGTGACCTCAATCTACATCTCTCTCTAGACCCTTATTTTTGTCATAGAAATCTCTGTGGTTGTCCCTGTAAGCTTTATCTCTATTAAAGTTTCAACCTTAGTTTCCTTGACCTTGGCGCCAGTAGTCCTAACTGGACACATGGGCGTTGGTCCAGAAACCCCCCACCCTCCCGACTGATCAGTAACAAAACATACATCTACATCATAATATGGCTTATCATACATGGATACACATGGAGGTTGATGAACCACTATATTCACTCACTCTTGATTCCACTTCATCATAACTTCTATATCTATGCGAATCTGAGCAACCTATAGCATGATTTCTTTATTGATTCTAGCTTGCTCTGGATGTACACTAACAACGCATGTACTTTTAGTGGATGCTCTATCTCGCTAACCCCATGCATGATTAGTCTTGAACACTCTTTCCAATCACTCTACGATCCCTGCAAATGGTTGATCCAAGAATATGCCCCCCCATGATAGCATCAGCACAGGCCTGACTGTTCTCATCAAGGGCATGGTAGAAGATCTCCACCAGGCCATCATCAACTATCATGTGGTTAGGAACGCTCCTTAGACATTTGGTGAACTGCTCCCAAGTAGTGCTTATTAAATCACCAAGAAGTTATTCAAAGTTGTTGATCTAGTCCTTCAACTTGAGTTTCTTCGATCTAGGGAAGTACCTCTGCAAAAAGGCCTTCTGCAAGTCTGCCCAAATGGTAATCGAATTCTACGGTAGCTCAGATAGCCATAGTATTGCATTGCCCATAAGAGACAATGGGAAGACACAAAGTCCCACAACATCTATAGACTGATTTTATGTTCTCCTCACACTCTTGCAGATGAATTTCATATTGTGTAGGTGGCTATGAGGATCCTCTGATAGTAAGTCGGCAAATAGCCCATAATTTTGTAGCATCTGAAGTAACCCACTCAAGACTATGAAGTTTGTGTCTATCGATAGTGGTGGCAACATAATAGCTTTAGTTACCTCCATGGTTATAAGATTTAGCCTATATTGATTCTACTGGTAAGCATTGATATTAAAACTCCTGAGGCTATGGAGCAATATCCTCCAGAGAAAGTGGGTTCTCATTCTCAACATCTTTATTGTTATTACTATTCAAAGCTAGTTGGTCGCTTTATTGGCTTTGTCTTGGGCCATTCTTCTCAACATTTTATGGATCTCCGGGTCAAATGGAGTTAAGGGATTACCTTGACTTCGAGTATTGGACATATGCTACACTTACACCCTGGAAAAGAACAAAAATTAACAAACAAAAGTAAAATAAGGGAACTAAGGATTAACACCTAAGTTACTTATGAATTCACTAAGTCTAGCTGTATTCTCCGACAACGGTACCAAAATCTTGATGTCACCTAAGTTACACTTCTTATTTAGAAGATAAAGCAATCGCTGTCAAGAAATAGAACCTAACAAAGTTAGGGTCTAATCCACATAAAATACGTAGACTCAAGAGAATTTATTGATTGCATTTGAATGGTTAACCAACTTACTTCCCCAAAAGGAGGGGCCTTTTGCAATAATGAATGAGAAATATAACTAAACTAACTATCACAAGAGAGAAGTCAATATGGAGAGAAACTAGGGTATTGTGTTCCCCATGATTTTCCAACTTAGTATCATCAGATAACCTAATTCTTTTCTAGTGTATAACATGCAGGATGGTAAGTTATGTCCACCAAATCCTTGGGTCAAAGGTAAGAAGAGAATTTCACTATGCGACTTGGCCCATCTCCATAGTGTGCATTACTAACCTTTGCCTATTGGTCCTAGTTTAACCTCTCCTTGGCCCAGTTTGATTGATTAGATGAGAACACATTAATTGAATCCTATTAATTAATCTCTTTTCCTATTCATTACTACCTTGGTCCAGTCAGTGACACTAGGTGGGTTCTATTGTTGGCCACCACTAGAAAACATGCAAAACAAAGAGAATTAATTAATATATGCTTATACACCTTCCAAGAATCATGAAGTATCTTGTTTTATTTTGTTAATTCTTCATGGTTCCCACAACATTAGTTGTGGATTTAGCTACTCATGTTATGTGTAGATGCAAGAATTATGAATTGAGAAAACATAATCAAACACTTATACAATAGAATTAAGAACAAGCAAATCCAACTTCAATACGAATCACAAGCTTTAAAATCAAATTCAAACACAAGTGTTCTCAAAGACTCTCCAATATGATCTTACAATTTTCTCTCTCTAATTACTGAGTTCTCGGAGTACTAGGCGTAAACTTCTGAAAGATAACCTCTAAAACTAATTTTATAATAAGTAAAATTCTAAACTAAATAGGAGAACTGGTCGGTATGTCATACAAAAGCTGTTTACGGGCCTTATTGTATTCCACGGCTCGTAATTGGGGTTTCGTACTCAACTACTGAAAATTTGGACTTCAATTCTATGACACACCTCTAACAGTTATAAAGTGATTTACGACTCATAAAGGGGGTTTCGTCTGATGAAATTCCAAAAAATACAAGTCTCTGATCCTCAAGGCACGAATCATCTTCTACGACTTATAAAACCTTTACGACTCATCTGCATGTATGTAGAATAAACTTCAGAAAACTTCCCCTCACTGAAATTGTTCAAGAAATCACCCTACAGCCTGTAGAATGATCTATGGCTCGTAAAGGGTCTCGTATAATAGCAAGAATCAGCAACTTCTGCGATTTTCCCCAAAATTATGGCCAACCTGTAATTCTGCAAATAGTGGTGGCCAATGGGCGAGTTGGGTCAAATTTGGGGGGTTGAAAATAGATGAACATAAAATGGCTAATAATTCAACTCCCCCACCCTCATATTGTATATGGGTAAAAAAATTGGTTGGGTAACAAATGGGTTGGGTAAAATATTAGTTTACTCATATTTTCATGAGCCAATAGTACTCCACTTTAAAATTCAATAAGGATAAAATATTTAGTTTATTTTTTTCTTCATTTTCATCATATACAATGTAATTTGGTTTTCCTTTTTAACATCACATAGCTAAAGTAGGTGTATATTGTTTCATATATATACATATTTCAATATTTTTTTTCACATCTTATACTTGAAGCGAGTATATATCCATATACTCTATTCTTTCCTTTTTAATTTTTATGTTGCATCTTTCAAAAATCAATTTGACTGATTTTTAAAGATAAATTAGATTATATTAATTAAATATTTTCAAATAAAAATTTTAACATTTAAGAACTATATATAAAGTACTATAAATTGTAATTTTTCTTGTCAATGTGCTAAAATAAATTTTAAAAATTTTAGTCAAAATTCCTATGTTTAATTCTCAAAAAGAAAATCATGATGACTAATCTTAAATGGAGGGAGTATTTATTTCCTCTATATACGTAATTTGAATTTTTATTTTATTTTATTTTTTTTTTGCTAGGTCACATAGTTGAAGTCATGGTAATATCAATTCTCTCAATATTGGTGTCAATTAGAAGTTATTAATAAAAAATTAATTGTACAATATAATTAATATAATTTTCTCAAAATAATTTTTAAGGT